>JAJJMA010080112.1:0-14803 GCA_023529015.1 Papaver nudicaule
CTTGGGCTATAGAGAGCAAGTAGAATACTTTTCCTCTCTCTAGACCAATCCGAAATGTGTCCAACCCCTTTCTCAGATGCATCTCTCGCTATTTATACAAGATTTACGTTAGTGCTAGACAGCTAATACAGACAAGCTATGCTCTGACACTGATTTGTCCCTACTCGCCAACAAAGTAGGTCGCCGAGGTAGTATTACTTCCAGCGAGTAAGTCTTCTTGAGGATAAGGATTGCTGACGAGGTTCCCACTGAGTCAACAAGTCAACCCTAACAATCTATCCGTTCTGACGAGTAATGAATGCTCAACTACTTCTCACCTACTTATCACCTTCCCACGCTGCACCGATCTTACTCCGTTGGTACCCTTACGTCTCGCCGCTATGCCCTGGTGTCATATACTTCGCCCACAACTCTCATTGCTAATTCCATACTTCTCGTGAGTGTCCTTTCGATACATCTTAGCCCTTAGGATGCTATTACTATGCAAAGGCATTTTCTCCCCTTACATTTTGCCTCTTTCATCTCCAAGATCTTTGATCGCCGGAGGTGAAATTCTTCTTCTTCTCTCGCCGAAAATGCCGCACCACGTTCTCCACTAAGTTTTCACAACGCCACATGCCCTCTTCTCAGCTTCCGTTACGCCACGTGTCTTTCATGCAGCCATCTTCACTTTATGACCTGTAACCGTTGATGCCCGTAATCTCCGCTACTTCCCCACGATTTGTAACCGCCGGGCGCCAGTTACTCCTCCTTTTCCTATAAATACCAAAAATTTTTGCCTCAACCTCTTTACCTTCTTCTTCTTCACTCGAGTAAACATTTTCAGAGCTTCTCAAACCCTAACCCCCTTTCCTGCTGCTGCTGCTTTGTTTCTTCACAGATTCCTCCATCAAACCTCTCACCATCACTTTGCCTTCACCTTTCTTCCTTTTACTGTGTGAAATCCGTGCTTTGATCTCCTTTCTCCACTGTCCCACCGGATTTGTTCATCTTTTCCGGTAACTTTAGTTTTCCGATAAACCGTAAATTCACCTGAATCCTTACTTCAGTAACTTTTCTGCGCTCATGGCTTCTACTACTCAAGCTTCTTCTAGTTCTACAACTCCTGCCACTCAGATTTCCAACTCGCCGGTCACTGAGGTTGAATCTCCTTCTTCTCCTGTCGCTACCAAAGTTCCTCCTCGCCCATCCTGGAAGAAGTGGTCAGAATATTGTGCTTATGATAAAGTGTTCATCGCTCCTTTGACTTTGACGCCCTTAAAGAAGGTAACAAGGGCTTCCACCCCTACTACTCTGGAAGATCTCCGCACGCCGGACCAACATGGTGAGGGTGCAATAACTGCTTACGGCACACTCAAGGCTGGAAAGGCGGATCTATTTCCTTTATACGATCCCGCCGATACATTCATGTGCGACCTCTTTCTGGCGATAAAGAAAAGTCCTTTCCAACTTACGGCGAATGCAATTCGCATTCTGGTAGAGTGGAAGCTTCGTCGTAGCAACAAAACTAACTATCCAGGTCTGTTTGAGGAGGGTAAGTTTCCTCCAGAGGCATATACTGTTGAAAATTTTCTTAAGCAGTATGATGTTCTTCCTTCTACTGTGAAAGGTGAGCCTTGGGCTTACCGTTTTGTCACTAAGAAGAGAATAGCAAAGACTCCGGCGGAAGTCATGCTTGGCGCTGTAGACGCCAAAGAAGTTACTGGTACTACTACAGCAAGAAAGAGTTCCGAGACTGGCTGGACCAACCTTCCTTGCTTGCTGGAGGGCCCTTGGTTGCTAGGATGGTGTGATGCAAACAAGACGATCAAGCGACTAGACTTCGCCGAGGAACACAAGCGCTTCAAGGATCATGACTTTACCCATTTGGACTGGGCGGAGGAAAAACAATATCTGGGCGCCGATGGTAAAATACAGGTGGATTCCCAGGGTAACTGGCTGATGTTGTCCAAAAAATCTTCCAAAAGGCAATCCTCCTCTCAGGTAATAAATATTTTATTTTCAGTAAATATATATCTGTATTCTTTTCGCCGAGTTTCAAGGAAGGCAAAGCTGAAGATCTAGGAACAAGCATACTAAGTTTCTAATTTTAAAAATATATCACGTATATTTTTAAAATATATATCTATATTTGCCTCTGCTTGTTTCAAGATCTGATAGGTGTGCCTCTCATTTGCAGAGTACTCCCGCTCTGACTCCTCAGGAAGAGCTCCGCCAGACTTTGAAAAAGATCAAGTTAGATGCTGCTGCCGCCGAAAGTTCTCAAGGCGAAGTCTCCACTAATACTGGAGGTTCCGTGCCTCGGTCTTCCGCTACAGTGCTGCCTCAGCCAAGTTTGCATCGCACTCGGCGTTCAACTTCTGCTTCCACTACTCCTTCTTCTGAGAAGCCTCCCATCAATCCAAGGGACAAGACCCCTGTTAACCAAATTCTAACAACCATCTCTGAAGAGAAGAACGGCGATACAGTGATGACTGAAGCCGAACCTGCGAAAGAATCTCTTAAGACTCCTCCTGAGCAAGAACCTATTGTTCCTCCTGTTAACTCTGACAATGAGGGTTTCATTCCTCAGCCATTTTCAACCGCTGAAAATACTTTTACTGGCCCTTCTAGCAGTGCTGGTTCTCCTTTCGCTCTTACAAACCTTCATAGGATGCCTTTTAGCGGTAGAGATTCTGGGCTGCCAAGAAGGAATGATACTGGTATGGTGGTAAATAGGCTCGCCGATTCCTTCTCCCAACTACTTTCCTTGGAAGAAGCGAAGGACAGTCCTGTTTCTCGCTACTATGAAGCAATGTTGAAGTATGCTACGACTGGCTTGGCTCATTCTTCAAATTTAGCCTCTGTGGCCCAAGGGTTGACTCCCCAAGAACATTTTTTCATGGCCGCCGCGGTAACTATTCGTTTCAATGTGTTCTTATTATTAGCTATTATGTCTAGATTTGCTGAACTTTTCTTTCGCTTTTGCCTCAGGGATTTCAACATTGCCTGAGTCTGATTGATACTTTCGACGTACAAGGCGATATGGTGAATTTCCTGACTCGTGAAAACGAGGATCTTGAGCGCCAGCTGAAGGCCAAAGAAGCAGAAGCAACAAGGTTGCTCAATGCTAGCACCAAGGAGTCCACTGAGCGTGAAGAACTTCAAGGTATTTTTCTTTCTAACTTGCAGACTGAATTTCCTTTGCATTTTAGTCTTTCGCCGAATCCCTTAGATCTTGCCCCTTCCAAGGTTGCCGTCAGCATTCTGACACACAACTGAAGCGAGCTGAAACCGAGATAGATAACTTGGCGAAGGCTAATGCTAAGAAGTGCAATATGCTGTACGGCCAGGCTAAGACTATTGAGTGGTACCGCCGAGAGTTAAATTATGTTAACGAATTAAATGTTAATCTTGATAATCTTCTCAAAGTTTCTCAAGCCGACCTAAAGTGGATGGAGAGCGAACGAGATAACGCTCGCCGACTAGCAGAACTTAATAACAAACGAAAAGAAGCCGCCATTGTGGACCATATGAGAGCGAGCTCTCTGCGTTCAGAGGAAAAGGCGAGAGCTGATAAGCTTGCCTCTCGCCTTAATACTGTCATTTCTGAGAGAGATTTCGCCGAGCAGGAAGCGCAAAGGTGGAAAGATTTCTGTAAGATTCATGGCGATCGTGCCAGAGAGCTTGACAACCAACTAAAAGCCCAACTGCGGCAAGTGGCCACTGCATCCGGTTCTCCTGTTAACGCTAAGTTTGAATCCCATCTACAACTCCTTGTAGAAGCCCAAACTGGTGCTTGTAGGCACGTGAGCGAGTTGGAAGGTAGATTTCTAGGATAATTCTCCGCCTGAGTCTCTATGTTGCCTCAGTTTCTAACCCTCCTGTTTTATCTTTACAGGGCGAGTCAACCAATTGGAAGAAGAGTTGAAGAAGCAGCATAAAATCGTCGAGGATCACAAGCTTTGTGTTGACACTATCTCTGACTTGGCTGGGAAGCTTACCCATCACAATGGTTGTGAAGAAAGGCTGAAGCAGGCTGTGGAAGCTCACCGCCAATGTCCCAACCAAATCGCTGAACTGAACCTTCGGCTTCAAGATCACAAGAAATGCTAAACCGCCATTGAGGGTCTTGAGAGTAAGGTGAAGTACTTGGGCGAGATCCAGAGTGGACTTCAAGCTGATTTAAGCCAAGCTCAGAAGGATCTCCAAGATAAGGATGTCAAACACAAAGAGCAAATTCTTCTCATGGATTTCCTCGCCGTTCAAGAGTATGTGAATGAAGAATATCCCAAGCTGAACTTGGAGATACCCGCCAAGTATGTCCTCGCTCCTGAATCTTCCGCTGTGAAAGAGGTGGTGGATTGTGAACAAGATGGCGAAGGGTCCGGATCTAGCGGCGAGGAGGAAGAAGAAGATGCGGTCCATGAGGAAGAGGAAGAAGAAGAAGAAGAAGATGAAGAAGCGGAAGAGGAAGAAAAGGTAGAGGAGAGAGGAAAAGTGCAGGGGCAGGATGGCGAGAACCAGACCGCTCCATGATCCTCAAAGAGAATCGGCGATTTTTCTTTACACTTTTCTTTGTGCCTCTTGCAACTTCTTTGTTTTGTACTGAACAGTCTCTTTTTATTTTGCATTTTGTTAAGGCGGGTATTTTTGCTTCTTTCCATCTTTATTATCGCCTTGTAAGGATATTTTCTTTAGCTTTTTGCAATGGATAGTCTTTCCTTTAAATGCTGCCTTTACGCAATCTTCTATTATACTTGCTTCAATTGGTCTTCAAAGACTTAGCCTGCCATTGAGTGAAGTCCTGGTCCCGTACAACCAACAATTTCAACAATTGACTGAACAATTTCTCGGAGCGACAGGGTTAGATCCCAGCCGTAACCATTACTTGTGCCCGTCGGCGATCTAATATAAGCTGTTTAGGTTGCCCCATAGACTTTAATACACTATGGCTTCCGCCAGGGGTGATGCTATGGCGTAGACGGATTAACACACCGACGGCTCCGCCGAATGTGATGCTACAGCAAAAGGGTTCTTATTCGCCCAAACACTTACAGATCAGCAAGTAACACGACTGGCCTTACAACTAAGCCTGGGTCGGACTAACTATTACGAGTAGGTGCGTTCACTCAATGCAAGCAAGCTTTCTTCATAAGAGATCTTGGCTCTTAATTGATTTTATTGGTTTGGGCATTATGCCTTCAAAGATGGCGCATGGCCTTAGTACCTGATCAGGGTTTTGGTATAACTTGGGCATTTGTGCCTCTGTAGGTGGTTGTTATAGCCCCTCGCTGAGTACTTTGCCTCAGCTATAGTGCTCTTGGAGCTTTTAAGTTTTAGTCATCACCGCAGTTAGACTATCCAGTGAATGAAAAATGCAAGCGACACAGAAATTTGTTAACGGGGTTCGGCGCATGATAGCAAACCTATGTCCCCGGATCTTATTCGCTGTTGTGTTACATCAGTTAATAAGATTTCTTGGGTATTATGCCCGCCCAAGACTTCGGATTTTACATTGTTTCCCTCAAGGATAGTACTTCTTAAGGAACCTGGCGTTCCATGGATGTTCGAGTTGTACGCCATGTTCATCAATCAATACATACGCTCCCGGCCCAGCCACTCTTTTGACCACATAAGGGCCATCCCATACAGGTTCTAATTTCCTGCATCCTTCTCGCTGAGAGGGGGGAATTTCTCGAAGTACCAACTCGCCGGGCAGATATTCTCTTGGGATCACCCGCTTGTTGTATTCTCTTGATAGCCGTCGGTGATAATTCTCCATGTGTGTAAGAGCGATCAGCCGCTGCTCTTCTAAGTCATCTAGCTTGGCTAGGATTAGATCTGTATTCAGATTCTTTTCCCATGCCTCATGCTTTGTAGTGGGCAGGATTACTTCAGATGGAAGTACTGCCTCAGCGCCGAAAGTGAGTAAGAAGGGAGATGCTCCAGTTGCTTCTCGAACCGTAGTTCTATATGACCACAAGACATTGTGCAAATGCTCACACCACGCCTTCTTATGCTTCTCCAGTCTTTTCTTCAGTCCCATTCCAATAGTCTTATTGGTGGCTTCCGCCTGCCCATTGCTCTGAGGATACAAGGGAGTTGATTTTCCTAACTTGACGCCGTAGTGGGCGAGCAACTTTCTTATGTTATCGCCGACTAACTCTTTTCCATTGTCTGTACATATTTCCGCCGGCACACCAAATCTGCAGAATATGTTTTCCCATATGAATGTGAATACTTCTTGCCCTGTTTTCTTCCTGATGGCCTTGGCTTCACACCACTTGGTGAAATAATCTGTCGCCACAATGATGTATTTCCGTTGTCCAGAGCCTGTAGTTAACGGTCCAATAATATCTAGGGCTGTCCAAAAAACCGAAAACCGTGGTGAACCGCACCGAACCGCACCGAAAATTGGAAAAACCGAACCGAGCCGAGGGTAATGGTTATGGCGATGGTGCAAGAATTGAAAAACCGAGCACTATGGCGATGGCGATACCCAAAACCGAACCGAGCACCACGGTGCACACCGATTAGTAGCAGCCATTGGATCAAAGTTCATCCTAACCATTAGATGCTAGATATATATGCAACAAACCTAGATCCTAACCATTCTTCTTTCTCTTTTTTCTGCCTGTCGCTCTCTTATCTTCTCCTTCTCCTTCATTTCTCTGTAAAAATCTTTCCTCTCTATGTTTCCACTCTCGCCTCTCTCCACTAAATCTCTCGCCTCTATCTCTCTGTATCTCCAATCTTCTTCTTATTCTTCTCTTTTTCTATAATCACAGACACAACAAATCTGAATATAGGGTTTGAAGGATTTGATTTCAATTTTTGGCAATTGATTTCAGATTGCTTTTATGATTTTTATTTGGGTTTTGATTAGATTTTATTGAATATTGCTAGGTTTTAATCAGGGATTTTGGTGGTGGGAATATATATAGATCTGGTTTTTGGAGAAACAGGAAGAGCAAGATCTGGTTCTTCCCTCTTCTCTTCTTCCTCCTCACCAACTCTCTCTCTCTACTGTACTCTTTTTCTACTCTCTACTGTATTGCTCTTCTTCTTCTTCTTTCTTCCACCATTTTTCTCTGCTACTGCTTCAATAACTTATTCATAATCTATTTATCATCGTTTAATTTGAGTTATTAGAACAAGATGTTTTACTCACACCAGTTACTTGCTAGAAAAGCTCCATTAGGACAGATCTGGTACTAATAACAACAACTTAATTTCTAAGAATTTTTTGGTGTTTTTTATTTGTGTGATTTTACTGTTATTTTGTTTATGGAATCAACGAATTAGGGTCTGTAAAAAGTTTGATTGATTTTCTGTGGTGTGTGTTTGTTGTGATTATGAAAGGATGGCGGCGACTCTGCATGCGAAAATCAATAGAAGGAAGCTGGATAAGCTGAATACTTTTGCTTGTTTGATTTTTGTGTTTCATGTGGGTTTTTGAGTAAGCTTATGTTCTGTTTGTATGGAATTTGTGTAGTGAAGAGATTCTAAATCCTACTGTTCCTATGGCATTCGGTTGAGGATCTAGTGAAGAAGCCTACAACAATGAAGAAATCAAGTGTTAGTACTACTTCAGCGGATAGTGGTGGACCTGGTGGTGGTGGTGCTGGTGGTGTTAAGAGATCTGTTAACGCTTCTAAAACTACTACTTCGTTACCTTCTAGGCTTTTAGCATCAACAACAAGCAGCAGAAAGAAAATTGAAGGAACTAATTTGCCTGGTGCTACTGCTAATTTGTTATGTCATGTGGATTCATCTTGATGTCTGTCTGTTAGAACTTGGAATCGTCATGTATGAAATTGTAAGAACTTGGAATTGTAAGAACTATGAATGAAAGAAGTTATGTTTTGTAAATTTTCTCTTGTCAGTTTTAGAAAACTGACAGATTTTTCAAAATGTCGGTTTTCACCGAAACCGAACCGAAAATAACCGAACCGATTCGGCTCGGTTTTAAAACCGAACCGAGGATGAATGGCGACGGTGATGGCGCAAGATTTTGAAAACCGATGATCATGGCGATGGTGATGGCGATGCATAAAACCGAGCCGAACCGCGCCATGGACAGCCTTAATAATATCAATGCCCCACTTGGCGAAAGGCCAAGGGCTGAGCACTGAATTTAAGGATGTTGCTGGCGCCTTAATTCGTCTTCCATACAGCTGGCATGGTTTGCATCGCTGAACATATTCCTTTGCATCTTTATTCATCCAAGGCCAGTAGTATCCCTTCATTCTGACCTTCAAGGCTAAAGCTCTTTGGCCACCATGATTTCCGCAGTCTCCTTCATGGATTTCTTTTAATAATTCGTTGCCTTCTTCTCTTGATACGCATCGCAGCAAGGGTCCAGAAAAAGACCGGCGATATAGGATTCCATCTCGGAGTTCATAGTTCGCCGAGCGACTGATGACTTGATGAGCTAAAATTTGATTTCCTGGTAAGGTTAAGTGATCCAAGTAATACCGTATCGGCGATCTCCAATCTGTCTCTGCTGATTCTTCAGTGCTTGTTGTAAATACCTCTCTTCGCCTTGGCGCTGTTACCGATGACTGCATCACTCTTTCAATAGCTATTGAAGTAACATCTGGATCTGTCATCATTGAGGAGATGAACGCTAATGCATCGGCGTGCCTGTTATCTTTTCTGCAGATGTGGCGAAACTTGATACCTGTGATCCTCTGGGCGTACTCCCTAGCAAGTTTTAGGTACTTCTGCATAGATGGGTCTGCTGTTTGGTATCGTCCAGATATTTGTCGAATCACCAGCTGAGAATCACTTGTCAATCTGACATTGCTAATCTTCATTTCAATGAGTATTCGCATGGCATGGATGACTGCTTCATATTCTGCCTCATTATTAGTCGCCGGGAATTCCAGCCTTAGTGAGTGTACTATCCTTGCTCCTTTTGGCGAAATTAGAACGATTCCAATTCCATTTCCTTCTTTATTAGATGAACCATCTACATAAACTTCCCATCCGTCAGGACTGCACTTCAATAAATCTGGGACTTCATGCTCTTGCTCATCCAAAGAGGATGGGATTTCCTCAATCTCTTCTTCTTCATCGATTGGGAAGTCGGCGAGGAAGTCCGCTATAACTTGTGACCGCTGAGCCGTACGTATTTCATATTGGACGCCGAACTGCTCAATCTGCTGGTTCCACTTGGCGATACGCCCCACCCACTGAGAGCTGTGCAAGATTGACTCTATGGGAGTTTTGGTGAGAACGACAATGGGATGAGCGTGAAAGTACGGACGTAATCGCTGAGATGCAAAGACCAGCGCCAAGATCAATTGCTCTATTTTAGTGTAATTCTTTTCTGCCCCTTGCAGCGTTCTGCTGATATAATATATAGGTGTTTCCCCACCCTTGGTTCTTACAAGCACTGCACTTATGGCGAAAGATGTTGCAGCGAGATATACTCTAAGTTCTTCGCCGTGTTCAGGTGGCTGAATTGCTGGGAGAGTGGCGAGATACTTTTTGATTCCCTGAAAGGCTGCTTCATGTGCCTCAGTCCAATCGAACTTTTCTCCTTTTTTCAAGGTCTGGAAAAATAGTTTGCATTTATCGGAGAACCTTGATATGAATCTGTTGAGAAACGCCAGAGTCCCATTGAGCCGCATAACATCTTTTACTGTTACCGGCGAAGGCATATCTATAATTGCCTTAATCTTTGCTTGGTCAGCTTCCACTCCCTTCTTTGTGACGACATATCCCAAGAACTTTCCTGAAGTTACCCCAAAAACGCATTTCGCCGGGTTAATCTTTAACTTAGTAATACGCATATGGTTGAATATTTCTCGGAGGTCTTCCACATGAGTTTGTTTCTTCTTGCTCTTCACCAGCATGTCGTCCACGTACACTTCCATTGTCTTCCCTATCCATCTTTCAAACATCTTTTGCGCCATTTCTTGGTAAGTGGCGCCGGCATTCTTAAGTCCAAATGGCATTCGAGGATAACAAAATAGTCCTTTAGTGGAAAAGAAAGCGGTATGCTTCTGATCTTCTTCTGCCAAAGGTATTTGGTTATACCCTGAATAACCGTCCATAAATGACAGCAACTCGTGGCCAGATGTAGCGTCTACCGTTTGGTCAATACTTGGCAGCGGGAAACTGTTCTTGGGACAGGCTCTGTTAAGATCACTAAAGTCGATGCAGATTCTTACTCCCTTGTTCTTCTTAGGCACTACCACCATGTTAGCTATCCATTGTGGATATTGCACCGGCCTGATTACACCGGATGCCTTCATTTTGTCGAGTTCTGCCTCTACTGCTTCTTTGTATGCTGGAGCCAATTTTCTTATCCTTTGCTTGAACGGCCTGATCTTTGGGTCAATATCTAATTTATGGCATTCATACCCCAAGCAAAGACATCAACATATTCCTTAAGTAGCGCTTGTAGCTTCGCAGATTCGTCTTCATTTAGCAGAGTGCCAATCTTTACCATCTTTGGATCCTTATCATCGCCGATATTAACATCCTTTGTTGGTTCCACCGCCGTAAAATGTAGTTCTGGTTCTCCCATCGGCGATGGTTCCTTTAATTGCTATAAGGCCTTTTCTCCAGATTTCGCCGAGTCTTCTACCGAGTTTGTTGAATGCATATATGTAGTTGGGTTGGCGATAAAGTCTAGAATCTCCTGTTCCTTAATTGCTTCCTTGCCAAGCTTCTTTTTTCTCGGCAATCTTCGCTTTTCGATTTTCTCGTATCTGCACATCCGCCGAATTGCATGCCTTAGCCACTGCTAAGTCTCCAACATATTCGGCGACTCCGAATGGTGTAGGAAATCTTAGGCGCTGATGATAAGTAGAAGGCACTCCCTTCAAGCTGTGGAGCCATGGTCTTCCCAGAATTGCGGCATACGGCGAATCAACATCCACAATACAAAGAGTAGTTTTCAAGAAATAATCATCGCAAATCTTGACTTTAAATTCAATCTCGCCCTTAGGCTTAGAAGCAATACCATTAAACCCATAAATGTTGTAGGAGGAGACTGTTGGCGAGGGTATTTTATCATCTTTCGCCCTCATTGCCTCAAAGGCGGTATTAAAGAGGATATCCACAGAACTTCCCGGGTCAATAAGCACCTTTGGCAGCCTGAATTGCTCCATCTGAATGGTAAGAACCAAGGGGTTGTTGTGATTTCTTCCTTCTGGCGGAATTTCTTCAGCGGAAAACCCTACACACGCCTTCATCCAATCTTGCAAAGGCTTTTGTTTGACGGCTACACTACAAATTTCGTTTCCCATCCTATCTCGCTTATGCACACGAGATAGAACGTTATCATGAAATTCATCTCTAGTGATCTTTGAGTGTACAATGGAAAAGCAGTCTAATTCCAACAAATCTCGCTCAACCTTTACTTCATACACCTTTGGGGCTTGAGCGGGAATGGCTTGAATTGGCTGGACCATGATAGGAGGTGGCGGTGGCAACTCTAAAAATTCCTGGAATTTTCCCAAGCGGATAAATCGATGCACTTCTTGTTGTACGCCGGTGCAGTTCTCAGTTGTATGGCCATGAAACTGATGGAATTGACAAAAGGAATTTGTATTGGTCGGCGGAGCCCTTGGGTTTCCTCTGTTATATGGATAGCGGATATCATCCCTACAGTTTGAACTTTCAATTTGGCCGAACGCATCTGTGTAGGTCACACGTAACTTTGGTAGGGTAGCATCTTGGAAAGGTTGCTGGTTGCCTCTGCCAAATTTTCTGTTATCCCCATTGTATCTTCGTTCACCATTTCCATTTCGCCGATTATCTCTTCCTCCTCTTCCATAGTTTCCTTCTCTATTGTCTTGCTTTTCACGCCCATCATAGTTCTCTCGCTTCTGTGAATTCCAATGCTGTTCGGCGGTAACTTGCTGTTGTTGCCTTTCTGCTTCAGGTACTATTATCGCCGAAGAGGGATTCTGCACCAATTTTCGCTGTTCCGCCTTCAACCATTCTTTTTTGATTTCTTCTTGGTCTTCCGGCGAGAAACTATTAATCGAGTGAATTTGTTTTGCTCTCTCCTTCTTCAAGCGAAGCTCCTCTTCTCGGATTTCTTCATAATTTATCCATTCATCCTGCATCGCCCTCAAGGTTTGTAGATCCTTCGGCATGTCCCAGAATATCTTTTGATATAACTGATCTGTCGTCTCCATACCGCTAAGAAATGACCGTATCTTCTCCTTTTCTGATACTTCTGACCCCACTTCACTGCTTGCCTTCCTCCATCTTTGAATAAAACTTTTGTAAGCCTCCATGTGCCTTCTCCTAATGTTGAATAATCTTTCCACGCCCGGCCGACTTCTGTTGTTCTGGATAAAGGCACGCAAAAACTTGCATTCCAACTTCTCAAAAGATTTGATTTTTCCTTCTCCAAGCCCATCAAACCAAGTTAATGCCTCCTCTTTGAGTGTAGCGGGAAATGCCATACACATAATGGGATCTGATCCTACCCATGCTGCCATATCTCGCTTATAAGCTTTCAAGTGCTGCGAAGGATCTCCCGTTCCATCATAGGTAGAAGTGAATTTTGGTGTAGAATACTTGGGAGACACATACCCATACGTGATACATTCATGAAAGGGTGTTTTTTGCGCCTCTGATAGTGCAACCCTATATTTCGATTCCCTCGAAGATCCGCTCAACGCTTCCACTTTATGCTTTAGTCGGCGAAGATCCTTTTTCATCTCTTTGTCTACTTTATGCTGCCGCTTGGAACTGCTATGGTCTTTGTCATCCTTTCCAGGTACATTCACCCTTCTGCCTCTTTCATCATACTTCGCCGATGAGTCTGACATTCCTGATGTACTGGTTCCACTCTTTTCAACTCGGCGGGTTGTATGAGAATGAGACTCATGGCGAGATGAATGTGCATGGGATCCATGACGAGATGAATGTGCATGGGAGGCATGGCGAGTCGAGTGCGAGTGGGATGCATGACCTTTATTTTGTGCCGCCATCAATTCTCTATGACTCTGAAGTACCGTCTCCATCTGCAATTGCATTTGCCTCTGCACTTGATCCGCCTGCCTGTTATTGGCCTCAAGAATTTGCCTTAGCAATGCTTCTGTGGTATTTGTGGATCCAGTGTTATCTGCTATCACCACTGGGCGAGTTACAGTAGCGCCAGGAGCTATTGCCACACCATTTCTACTTGCCGCCTGTGGAGTTTCTGCCACCACCGCTGGAGCTTCTTCTGCTGCATGCGGTGTTTCGCCGACATCTTGTACCAATTGTTGCTGAACATTAGCTGTCACTGTGCCCGCTGCAATTGCATTTTGAGTTGCTTCCCCTGCATTCGATGTTTCACCCATGGTAAATCTTCTACCACCAATCTGCTCGCCGCAAGCATTTGCTTCTGCTTCACTACTGATTCTCCTTAGCATTGGATTAGGCTCAGGTGATCTTTCTGCATTCTCAAAACGAGTAATATCCTCCATGTAAACTTCCTCTTGGCGAGTTACTCGCTGGACAGGTGATCGGCGAGATGAGCTTGCCAAATTAGGATCCACTGGACCAACTGATTCTATTGCTCTGCTTCTAGTGTTGTGACCACTGGGGAATGTCGCTGGTGTAGGAGGGATAGGATGCCGAGGAGGCCTACCCGCCGGGGCTTTATCGCTTCTTCCTCTAGGACCCATTCGCCAAGATTCTGTAAAAGAAGACAAACACACTTCCTGACAGTATTGCTCTGTTAGTATTGTGGGTAAAAGCCAAATAAGTTAGTTGGGTTACTTTTCAGAATGTTGATGAATGAAAGACAAAAGGAACGGCTTTAAATCATGTGATGTACAGATGATGACCTAATCATGACAAGCATTGTAGAAACATCCTATGATACCATAATTTTCAAATCAAAATGATAGTACGGCAGATGTTTTAGGAAAATTTTTGAAATGGTTTTAGAACACAATTTCCTTCATAAGTCTACAGTTTTCTGCTAGTCGCCGGAAAAGATGGTTTTTGCCGGAAATATATATCTATATTTGCATTTTCCGAGAGGAATTCATACCCAAAAATAACATTTTTCTATCCTTATAACTAATTTTCTCCACTGCTTTATGTGAAAAAGGTGAAATATGTGATAAACTTGCCAAAACAGGTCGGCCAACCCTTGTCTATAACCATAATAGTACTGAACACAGCAAGATTTCTATAAATGGTAAAAAATGTCTACTGAGAATCCAGATCCATCGCCGTAGCATACTAAAAATACTCTATACTTTCCACTCTTAACAATACTCTACAGGAGAATCCTTATAACACGCTGCATAGCATACCATATATAGCAAAACAGAAGCAAAAGCATGAAGAAATTCTACATAGGCGAGCATAACATCTCAAAATAGCATGATGAATTTACTGAACATAACGACGAGCTCTAAAAACTCATATATCATACCATATATAGAAACAAAGAACATATGATAACATCTCAAATCATACTCAAAATCAAGGAAAAAACAAGTTCAAAACCTTTTCCAGCGCCAAAATGTAACTGTGTAAAATCCCAATGGTTAGATCTTACACAGTACACCCAATTCCCATACATCAACACACACACAATCACACCTAAACATTCATCTAGCATATAGCATAGGAAATATGTAAGAGAGTAAGGTTAGAGATATTTGACAAGATGATGTACTTGGTTCGCCCTTAGGTAAGGACTACATCCAAGGATTCCACTATTATAAGCATGATTACAACTCTTAATTACCTTGCAAATCTTCTAAGTGTTATCTCACAATAAGAACCCTAATTTCAGCCTTGGGCTATAGAGAGCAAGTAGAATACTTTTCCTCTCTCTAGACCA
>JAJJMA010080120.1:0-11043 GCA_023529015.1 Papaver nudicaule
CGGTTCACCAAAACCTCCCAGTTGGGAAGGTAGATTTGGACAAAACCAGATTACAGTTAGGGATTGGCCAAAACGAGTACAATCCATGCTAAAATCTCGCATGATAAAATCTGTTACAGCAGACAGGCATACCTGTCAGACCTAGTGTACTGCAATAGCCGCCTTGGACCTCACGGGTTTTTTGTGTTTTGTAGGTCACAATCAGCATGACTTCGAAATCCGATCAGATACCGAAGCAAAGAATGGGTTCCTCGAGACAGGGCACAGGCTCCTCTAGGCACAATACCAGATTCTCGACAAGCAAAGGACTATCACCTGAGGTGGCAGCAAGCACAGTCCAACACAGGGAACGCATAAATGAAGACGAAGTACACGTCGAGGATCTGGGTCCAGACGGAGCAGGGTTCCCAGAAGGAGAGGCACTACCTCAACATCAAATACAAGAAGAAGATGGAGAGAATGACGAGGACGAGGGCGAAGATGCCGTGCCAGCACATCAGCCCACCGAAGAAGCTACGGCGAGGGCTGCACAGTTCAGGAAATTGATTCTAAAAAACAAGAAAATAAGGAAGCCAAAAAAGCAACTAGTAGGGGCAAATAAGAAGGCGGCAGAAAAGTCGTCCTCAAACTACAAAGGAAACAGCGAGAGGCATTCTCGCCCACACACCGTATCTCAGTCAAAGGGGCACTCTGCATCAAGGAGCCATACCAAGGTCAAGGGTGACATCAAGGGCCATGGAATTGTGATATTGAGCGAAAGAATTGAACTCAGTATACGTCCGAAGGGGAATAGCATGCACCCGGTCTACGAAAACGAACAAGCGAGGAAGGACGCCGAAACACAGGCACTACAACAAGTAGTGTTGGACCAAATCAAAAAACTTTGAGCTGAACTTTTTGATAAATAAATGCAATCAAGTGATCAGATAAAACTAACACAGACAATAAATGATGTCAATCGCTCGCCGCTAAGTCCAGAAATTCTCTCTAAAGCCATTCCGGTAAAATGCACCATGCCAACCTTCACGTCAATCTTTGATGGTTCGGGAGACCCAACTTTGCACATCAAAATGTATCTACGAGTGTTCTTGACTTATGCTGATAAAACGGGAAGCCTTGGATTGGTACGATAACCTAACAACCAATTCGATCTCGTCTTTCGGAGAGCTCTCCAAAGTATTCATACTTCACTTCTTATACAACAACTCATCAAAACCAGGAGTCGAAAAATTGTTCGGCATCAGAGTAAGACCGGGGGAATCTACCAAAATCTTGACGGACAGATGGACAGCCCAGTGTGTAGAAGTGGGAAATGGAGCATCGGAGAAAGACAAAGTGCGTGCATTCCTGAACGCACTCGACAAAAACCACCCCCTGTACGATAGGCTCTTCTCCAAAAACCTTGAGAGGCTGCAAGATCTCCGAAAATATCAGAAGGAGCGAATTACATTGGAGGAAATTAAAGAACAAGCAACTCAGGGGAAGGAGACCATTCTGAAGCAGGTCCATTCGATAAATAATCTATCACTCGAAGAATGCGATCAGGCAATGAACAATCAATCTGGGGATCCATTAAAGAGAGAAAGGCAAAACGACAATGGCAGGTATGACAACGAGGGAAAATTTGGTGATGGCAAGTACCACGACAACAGAAAGTACAACGACGGTAGAGGAGAAAGCTCTCGGGGGGAATTCGAAGGAAATAATACCCAGCGAGGGCAAGAGGGAAGTAGAAAGTTTGGAACACCTCGGTCAGGATTCCCTGCATTCCAAGACAGGAAGCTCCCAAAGCTGTGCGTATCCATCGAAGAAGCCCTTCGAACCATCGAGAAATCCGAGTTTGCAAGCGAAATGAGGTACCCGAGGAGTAGGGGTAACCATCCCAAGCATACTAAGAATTCCAGGGATTACTGTCAATTCCATAAATTCTATGGACATACAACAGAGGACTGCGTTACATCACAAGATCAAATCTATTTCTTCATCACCAGGGACAAGTTTAACCACCTCTTGGAGCTGCCGAAGCCACCCCCAAACCAACCTCAGCCGAAGGAGGAGCCAAAACACGAGGCATATGTCATCACGATCGATCGAAACATCCCTAGGTTTAGCGATTGCAACTCCATAGTCCACGCAGACACCTGCAGGAGAGGCCCCGAAGGAATCCAGACAGACCGAATTCACAAAAGAAACTTTGAGGGAACGGAAATATTCAGTGTAGCTATGAAAGGACACCTCGAGGAGTGGCAAAAACAACCAATTTTCTTTTCTGCGGCAGACATCCCTAACGAAGGAAGATCGCACAATGACCCCCTAGTCATTACATTACACATCGAAAAGACAGCTATGTCAAGGATACTGGTAGACCCAGGAAGCTCCGTAGATATACTCTTTGGGCGAACGTATGATAAACTGCTCGGAAAGAACATTGCCTTGGTACCCTCTTCATACAACATCTATGGATTCAATGGGAAGCCCTCGACGCCATGAGGGGAGCTATCATTAATGATCCATGTGGGGAGTCTGGAGCGACCAACATCATTTTGTGTGGTCGATATAAAATCCCCTTACAATGCTATTGTGGGAAGACCTTGGTTACACAGTATCATGGGTGTAGCCTCCACGCTACATCGAAAAATCAGATTCCCTACTCCACTTGGGATTGCAGAGATACCTGGTGACCCTACCGAAGCTCGTATGTGTAACGAGATAGATGTTCAAGCAAGAGAAGGAAGCCAGGATTGCCCGAAGCAGGCCAAGCACCCAAAAATCACGGATGCCAACATAAAGAAATTCATAGCTGAAGTTGAAGCAGGGATGGCAGTCACGGCCATACAAAATACAACAACCTACAAGCAAGGCATCCGACCTGCCAGCAAGGGGAAAGATCATTACCTTAACAGGGAACAGTTCCTCGTCGCAACTAGTAGCATCCAAACTCCGAATGAATCGTCAAACCTGGGCAATGAAGGCAAAAACACGTTACAGGAACCATTCTGGGCAGGGCCCTATGTAATTGAGAAAGCGCTCGGGAACGACACATACAACCTGGTTAACCTCGAAGGTCAAAAGCTAAGCACCCCAGTCGAGGGAAAGAACTTGAAGCACCTTAATTAGAGCATTGTATGTAAGCAACACTAAGGAATGGATATCTAAAATAAATGGAGAAGTTTGATTTATCTAAAGTCGCACTCTTCGATACATTCCATTTTCAAACTCCAGATCCTACTAGAACGGGTAACAAACCCAATCTGGCTAGGCACACTTACAAAGGCTTTAACGCCACAGAAACGAACTGGCCATGACGCCATATCTCCCCTAGTGCCTCGTCGCAAATAAAAGGCTCTAACGCCAAGGCCTAGATGCCAAAAACATAAAAAGACCTCGAATAGCAGGCACAAAGCTGATGTTCATATAAGCCGTAAGGGCCCTACGAGCTATATGACACAGTCCTCTACCCACAAGACACCCCGTTAGCGGTGGGTGCATTGTCTCTAAGATACAAAGCTAATGATACATTTGGACCCACTACCACACGACCATGAGGACCTCTCTTTCTGAGGCGTCGAGGGGACGATAAATGGGATTAACATCTACCTTTAAAGGTGGATGGAACCCCGAGGCAGCTGGTTCGCCCTTATTCACGGGAATGGATAGCGAATTACGTAACTGAGGGACCTCTCTTACTTAATTATCGAAACGCAAGCATAACTGCTACCCATCATAAGTTCCTCACTTTACTTGGGGCAAATGGATTATCAGAACACCACCATGTTCTCTCGTAGGATACCTTGTATCCTCGATAACCACCCAGTACATCGAGGCAAAACGGGTGCCTATGGCCTCGATAGCCTTTGTTTGCTTTAAAACAGACAAGTAGCTAAAAGCCTTTGGGAAGGGTGATCCGTAAACCCCCACTAGATTGGTTTACTATCTCCCACGACGAAGTAAGCCCTGGAGTTGCACCTCGAGTACCCTTAGGAGCCTAGAATACAACAAGTTCGTACTTACTCATGAAGTTCTCAGCACACATACAAATTAAAAAGAAAAATAAAACCCCACTCAAACAACAAAGGCTTCTCCATAGACGTAGTCAACACAGCTTACAAGCACAAAAATGGGAAAAAGCCAAGTACAAGAATTCTGACATCAGAAAGCAAAAAGGAAAAAACAAAAGCTTCGCTGCTACAACACAGGAGAAACTTCATTAGACGACACAATACGACGAGGGGAGGGATCTCTAAAACCTTCCATGTCCTCCCAAATCTTTTCTTCAACCTCTAGATCCTCTTCATAAGTTCGAAAGCCAGAGTGATCTTGCCTTGAAGGAGTGAGTTCCCTAATGGGCTCAGACTCACTTTCGCTCTCCTCACTATATGCGGCTGAGGATTCTTGAAACAAATAGATGTTCCCTTTATCGAAGATAACAACCACACCACCACCAGTACTCGGCACTTCGATGCCACCAAGATCCTGTGCGGCATTATCAGCAGAATCGTCAGTCTTGGCTAAAACATCATCCTTCGGATCATCCTGGGGATTGATCTTCGAATCATCCTTCGAGCCATCCTCTGGAGCATCCTTCGAGCCACCTTTGGGATAGTCTTTCGGATCATCCTTCGAGTCACCATCGGAATCATCCTTAGAATTACCCTCGGTATTCCCCTTGGGATGACCTTTGGAGCCATCTGAGTGATCATCATCGGAATCATCATCGCCATCATCTTCGTTATCTTCAGGACCTTTGTCTTCAGGAATCCTCCCAAGAAGCCCTCTCCTTCGCGATTCATCCCTAGCTAACCTTACAAATACCTCTTGAGGAAGCAAGTATTCATCGCCTGGAAGTATCGCGTCAGCATCCCTTGCACCAATAGCCCCATAAGTAGGAGGCTCAATGCCGATGGCTCTAAAGAGCGCCCGACCATGCCTTCGACAGGCCATGCTAGTAGCTAAGGAGGTAGTCAAAGCAGATCGAGTAAGCAGTTCTTCGACAAACTGCCATGCTTTAACTGATGGTGAACGAGGGCAAAGCCAGTAACCACATTCCTAAGGTCCTGCTGACACTTGAGGCGAAAATTTCGTTCAGAAGTCATTTTCTCAGCACCCCTCTGCACATCTGCCGAGCGACACTTACGTTCGATCTCCAGCTCTAGGGAAAGCCTGTTCACGTCGGCTGTCCGACGTCGCTGTTCCTCGGACAGTTCTCGCGACAATTGTTCTACTCTCCTTTCAAACTCCAACTTCTGGTCGGCTTCAAGCACCAGCTGATTAGCAACTTCGTCCCTTGCAGCCTCGGCGTCTGCAACCTTCTTTTGTAAGTTGGCTTCTATGCCTGCACGAACAAAAGAAAACACAAGCGGAATTGAGATGGCAGACCATAATCCAAGGACACAGCGAGCATAAAATAAAAACAATCGGGGTTAGTGCCCTACTTTCTTTAACAATCATATACTCAGTCACTTCATGCTGATTGGTAAAGCGAGGTTGGGAAGCCCTTTTCCTAATATCTTCAGAAGAGACCGCTCCTAGCCTAGCAAGCTCTAACCGATACTCATCAATCATTTGAGAAAAATGGCTGTTCGATTTCTTGGACTTGGCCAGCTCCATGTTTATGTCATCAACACCCTTCTTCACAGTATCGTTCCCCGTTGTCAGCTCTTTGTTGACATTTTTCAGGCGGCCATTTGGACCTTCAAATTCTTGATATCTTTTTCTAGGTTTTCAATCACCACCCTACCAGAGGCACTAATCGACCTTTCCTCACGAGCAACATTTCGCTCTTGTGTCAAACGATCTACATCTAGCTGGAAAAAGTGATTCTCTCTAGCAATAGTCTCATTCCTATTCCTTTCCCCCTCAAGAAGACGTTCGGTCTTCGTATGTCTTTTCTTCTCTTCGATTAGTAGGCCCTCAGCCTCTTGCCTTTTCCTTCTATAATAATTACGATCATCCAAGGATTTGTTCCTCTCTTCTACAAGTTTATCAATATCACTTCGGTGACTCCTACTACAAGGTTCCTGCAGTAAGTGTCAATCTGATGTGCATCATTCTGAAGCCTTGATGGTACATCACGTCGAGGATTGGCGTGAACCTTACATCCAATATCTCCGAAACCATGTTCTACCCACCGAGAAGAGAGATGCAGAAAGGTTGAAGAGACGGGCAGTAAGGTTCGTCTTCCATGGAGGAATTCTGTATCGCAAAAGCTTTGGTGGGGATTTACTACGCTGTTTGGCAGAACCAGAAACGGGTATTATACTCAAGGAGATGCATGAAGGCGAACACCAAGGTAAGAAGAAATTATTTTTACAAGTTCATGAAAAATATTATTGGCCTACTATGGAAGACGATGCTGCCATGTTTGTTCGAAGGTGCCATCAGTGTCAGGTTCATAATAACCTTATACACTCTTCGTGTCTTCCTCTGCAATCCATCAGCAGTCCTTGGCCGTTTTATAGCTGGGGACTTGATCTTATAGGAAAGATCAATCCTGCATCTTCTTTACAGCATGAGCACATTATAACCGCTACTTGCATCAAAAAAAAAAAAACAACATTATAACCGCTACTGAATACTTCACGAAGTGGGTAGAGGCGATTCCGCTTAAGAAAACCAAGGGTGTCAATATAACTCAAATTATCAAGGAGCATATCCTCTGTAGGTTTGGAGTTCCTAAGCACATCATAACAAATAATGGTTCGCCTTTCGTTAATCAAGTTGTAGCGGAATTACTCCAAGAATATGGTATTCAGCATATTTGTTCTACACCTTATTATCCTAAAGGAAATGGGCAAGCTGAAAGTACTAACAAGATGTTGATTCGGATTCTGAGTCGAACCGTTCATGATAATCAGCGGTCTTGACATGAGAAACTCCCCATGGCGTTATGGGCATATAGAATTTCTCCAAGGAGTTCTACAGGAGCTTCTCCATACTCTCTGGTATATGGTACTGATGCCATTCTTCCAGCCGAAATCAAGATTCCTTCAGCATGCATCGCCATGGCTAGTGGGGTCTACCCCGATATTTCTGGTTCTAGGTTTGCGGAATTAGACACTGTCGAAGATAGGCGTACGAAGGCAGAAGCTCATATGGAAGCTTATAGAAGAAGGATTTCTAGAGCATATGATAAAGCAGTGAAACCAAGAGTCTTCCAAGTTGGGGACTTGGTATTAAAGACAACCAAGCATATTCAGCAAGATATGTCGGCTCCAAAATTCTCGGCTAATTGGGATGGGCCATATGTGGTGACTAAAGCGGCGCTTAGTGGCTACTACAAAATTGCTACCTTGGACGGAAAGCCCGAAGGTACGGTAATCAATGGAAAATGGCTCAAACCTTATTACGTATGAATTTCTGATTACTTCTTTGTAGAATTAAAAAAAAAATCCTTCAAAGTTAGTGCAAGCCTCATTTGCACTTAATAATTACAATATTTATAACTTCTTTCATTCAGAAAAATATTATTTATTCAATTCAATTCAAAAATCTTTCTTCAGAATAAGCCTTCCAAGAGTGCATAATTCCTCTGGTATAAGCTTTTCATCTTCTCTTGGAACGCTGCAGTCTTGGCTTTCAAATTTTGGACAGCTTCCCCCACTTTAGCAGTTTCTTCTGCAATTCTCTCTTTGAAAATCATCAATTCCTTTTCTCTTGCTTCCTATTTAGCCTTCAAATCTGCAGCAATTTCACGTTCCAGGGTTCTCAAGCTTTCCACCATTTGATCAACTTTCTCAGCTTCTTCATCAATGGCTTTTTCATCTTCATCAATGATCTCGAGATCAGGGCCATCCGCTAGAAAGGCCAATCGGTCCATCTTTATCTTTTCAAGTCGTTGTTGAAGCCATCCAACCCTGAACTTAACGTTTTCGGCTGAGGAAAGTAAACGCTCCCATTTCAGAATAGTAGACAGGGTAACCTTGTGCAGTGATCCTTGTTCCAGCTCTGTTATCATCGGTATCAGTAAGGCAACCATGAACACCAAGACTGGTGAAAATCCTTACCCAAGACTTGGGTAGTAGCTATGTGGACGTACTTCCTCCATATCTTAGTGTACAGGGAAACGTGTTTCTTTCGAACTAAGAAACCCCCAACAGATTTATGTTCGTGAGATAGGGATTGCATCTGAGGATCAAAGAGAAGACCTGCCCTGATGCTACTACCAGGAGGGACGTGATCTTCAAGGTCCACCATTGAAACAAGGCTGTAAGTAGGAGATTGGGAAGTCTCAGTCATCTTTCTTGGGGGAGCGTGAGCACTCTTTTTGCGAATCTGCAAGGAATAAAGAGTAAGAAGATATTTTGGATCTAATTAATAAAGTAGATAAAGAAGGGGATTTACTGGTGAAGAATTGCTCATCCTTGGCATCTTGCTTCGTGGATTGCTAGTATTTGTATCTCCTTCCTCTTCATTCTACAATTAACTTATAGTTAATGGGTTTATAAAAAAAATATGAGGAAAGCACAAGTGAAGAGTTACTTACAGAGCTGGGAACCCAAGCCTTACGCTTGATGAATTGGCTCAGAGGAATGTCACTGTTGCTGTTGCTCGACATGATACAAGAAGATAAAAAATGGAGAAAGTATGATTGATGGTGTCTCTGGGCGTGTATATTTATAGGCGCGGAGTAATTTTGAATTCTAGGGTTTTGGGAATTCAAATTCAAGAGTAACTGTTGCCTACATAAGAGGAGTTGACACAGATATATCTGCAAGTGGACTGACAAGTATGAAGATAAAGTCTCATCGGCTGGGTCATCAACTTATGCTCACCCTGGAACACTCACGGTTCCATGCTGTGCAGGGGACTAAATGTTGATGGTGGTTTTTGGCGAGGATGCTGCAAGAGTAATTTTGCATCGATTTTTGGCATCCTGGAATAGCTCGAGACAAGGTATGAATTTATTTTACTATAGGGATAAGAAATTTGATCATCATAGCCATGTTTTGATCTTTCGTGACCATAGTCTAGTAGCTTGGTCCATATCCCTAGCTTACACGTAAAATACCTATGCATGCGCCTGTGCCTGTGCACACGCTTTAGCTTATGCATGCGTCTTTGCCTGTGCACGCATCTTGGCTTATGCTTATGCGCCTGTTTCATCCCTTGCTTTCCCCAAGCTAAAATATCTCCCTCATAGCCTTGCTTGAACTCACGCCATCCCTAGCTCACGTTCGTGGAGGCCTTATGTCCATCCCTAGCTCACGTTCATGGATCGTGGAGGCCTTATGGTTATCCCTAGCTCATGTTCGTGGAGGCCTTATGGCCATCCCTAGTCACGTTTGTGGGGGCCTTATGGCCATCCCTAGCTCACGTTCGCGGAGGCCTCATGGCCATCCCTAGCTCACGCTCATGGAGGCCCACGGCCATTCCCTTGCTCACGGTCATCCCTTGCCTTCCTAAAGCTAAAATATCTCCTTCCCTAGCTTGGTCTTGGTCGTGGCTCGTGCTACGGCTTTATACTTTTGGGCCTTTAGCCATGATCCATGTCGTGCCTCACTTTTATAGCTAGCGCAACTCTTATTGTAGACCCCACTTTCATAGGTCGCCTACAAAACAATGGTACGACCCACTTTTTATCACTCGCCATAGATTGAGGGTCCCAGTACTTATTCATTCTTGAGTGAGTTGCCTCTACTTATGGATCCCGCTGATCCAAGTCCTAGATGCTTACGGGCTTTATTTAATCCATGATATTCTAGTTTCCTAATCAAATTCGGAAATCTGGCAGATTACGAATTGCCTCAAAGGACGATTTTTACATCCCAATCCGTAAATAATCAGGAGAAGCTTCCTTCACGAAAGTTTCTCCTCTGTGAGTTCCCCATAACATACTAAAATTTCGTTATTTTAGCGAATATGACGTAATGTTATGGTCCATCCTCATACATCCTATATCTAACTTTCTAATAAGATTATTATGCTATGCAACATGGCTTATTATTATTCATGCGGCCTATCTTTAGGTCTTGAATTGGAAACACTCATGCACTCTTTGTTGAAGCTACGCTATGTTAGCATCACTCGTCCATTTTCCTGAAGCAGTGCTACAATTCTTAATCGTGGCTCATGGCTATGACTTATATTATTTGGACATTCATATGTCTCTATTACTCAGGGAATTGGTGCATTACATGCCACGAGCCAATTTCTCATATTTATGGCAAATCGAAAGTCGTATTTACTTGACTATTGCCACAGAGAGTTGCTGAAATCCTCTCAGTCTAAATGGCGATTGCATAGCTCAATCCTTAGAATTCTCTCATTGGTTTAAATGGCGATTGCCCGGCTCAATCCTTAGACCAAACATAAAAGAGATACACAAGCTTATCGCTTAATTCTCTATTTTTATGTGAAGTCCTGAGTTTACCAGTAATTGGTACGACTTTACACTTAGTCATCTTTGACTTAGCAATATTCAATACTTAACAAATCTTACGAGAATCAAGTAAGTTACATGGGGGGATATTCTTTAGGGTTTTGGTTTGGTGGTCTACGGCACGTGTGATTGCAACAGCTCAATCACTCAACGGGAAAGAAACTAAGTCGTGTGAACGTTGCTGAAAAGAGGGGATGAGAAAGTGGGCTGTTAGTCTTCCCTAATATTAGGCGCAAGACTTGCCCCACTTACTCCACACTCCCACGCTTCCACTTCTTCCACTTCTTACGAGATCAGTTGGAAATATATTGCTATAAATAGGTCACTCGACCAGTTTGGAAAGACAGAACATACAAGTTCAACAAGTTCAATTCAGTGCAAGTATAATCAATCTATCTCATCGATAATTGATTAACTCTTCTCATTCAACATTCAATATCTAGTGAGAACTGAATATCCATTCTTTTTGAAAAAGGAGGGGTACCGAAATACTACAAACTTTTCGTTTTGGCTCGTGAGTCTTATGGTTTAAGTCTGGACGATCTCAAAAATCAATATCCAAACTTATAACTGGAGTTGTTAGACCTCGACAAGGAGTACTTTGGAGTCAACTCGACAGTTATGCAATAACGTACTACTTGGTGCTTTAATTATAAATCAGAATT
>JAJJMA010080121.1:0-42162 GCA_023529015.1 Papaver nudicaule
CCGCTTGTAAGTTGATTTCCGTATGACCTGGATAAATCCGAAGGAAGTCACTTTGTGTATGTCAAACTGATAGAGGACAGTTCAAACATACAGTTGATAATTGTGGTTGCAAAGCCGGAATTATTGACACAAGCCTTTAATAGCGGTTAAAGCAACTCCTAGGCCTGTAAAGGACGTCACACTACAACAAAAGTGGCCATTAGCGACGAAATTCGTAGCGACATACTGAGTTTGGTCGTTGTATATGTTAAACAGCGACGATGGAATATGTTGTCGCAGAAGTAACAATTTCTGCGACAAGATAAAAATTTGTAGCTAAGATGGTCGCTAAATCCTATGAACAGCTACCAAAATTGACGTTGTAGCTAAATCACGTGAACATCGACAAAAAATAACCTTGTCGCCAATGATATTTTTTTGCGACATTATTAATGGTCGTTAAAAGATAATTTTTGGGACATAATTCATTTCGGTCGCCTAATGGTCGGCTTTTAGCGATAATTTAAGCGATAACATCAATGTTATCTCTTCCAGGCCTCCTTCCTCATCAGATAAGATTCCATCGGTCCCAATTCGTCTGCTTCTTTTCGTTCAGCAATGTTCCCACAAGATCACTACGAACTAAGTCTACTGATTTAAAAGAGTCCACAACAAACTAAGACTTCTTCTCCTGTTTAATCTCCTACTTATCATATGGAAGGGTATCCTATTAATATTTCACTCATATTCTATCTTTTTACCCATTTTGAACTTTTGTATTCTTAATCCTTTCACCTTTTCTCTCTTCAACGAGGAAAAAAAAAACGTTTGATCCGTTTATATGAAACAAGGAATCTGAGCTGCTCTTGAGCTTTTAATAGGTGAGAAATATTGGTTCAATTTGTACAATTTTCGTAGCAATTTAATATTTCATTCTTCTTATCAAGCTTAAGCTTTGAAATTTACTCTCCAAAACTGAAATTTGATTATTCTTAATAGGGTTCAAGCCAATTGAAGGTATTGCCTTTCAGCTGGTCGAGAAAATTCCTATGAGCCAATTGATTGTAGTACTTTTATAGTTTTATTCTCTCATTCGATGCATATGTACTGTTTGTTGAATGTTCCACAACAGTTCTCATACATTATTAGCTTTCTTCAAAAGATTGTAGTAGACAATCTTTTTAGATTCAGATTTTGGGTGAGAAACAAGCAAATTTACATTTGGTTTATATTTTTGCAGGCTTTGTTAGTGGCCATTGGAAACCAATGATGGATAGGGGTTGGATTAGACTAAAAGACAGATCCTCCGATGAATATAAAAAAGGTATCCAGTCTTTTATGTCAGTTGTAGAGAATCACATTGATGCAAAACAGAAAACACTTTGTCCATGTCGCAGTTGTCTAAATAAGAACCCGAAGCGTAAGTTAGGTTTAATTAGACGACACTTGATTTCAAACGGTTTTTCCACAAGTTATCAAGTGTGGTTGCATCATGATGATTACTTACCATAATCATTACCAAAATCAAATAAAGCAGATGGAGCTACATCCAGTGTGCACCAGAGTGAAGTGCGCGAACATGATGAAATCTTTGATATGTTGAATGAGTTGGGTGCACCAGTTTCTATTGATAATCAATCTACATGAGCGCCCGAGGGAAGAGCTAATGTCAATGATAATCCAAAAGTAACTGAAACAATTTTGGGATTATTAGAAGAAGCAAAGAGAGAAGTATACCCAGGTTGCAGCGACATGTCATCCTTAACGTTTTTGGTCAAGTTGATGCATATTAAGGTGCTCAATCATATGAGCATTAAAGCTTTTAATATGGTGCTTAAACTACTTACTGAAGCTTTTTCCCAGTGCAAGAATACCAGCCACATACTACGAGGCTAAAAAGTATTAAAGAATTTGGGATTGGGGTATGAAACCATTGATGCATGTAAATATGATTGTGCTTTATTTCGGAAGGAGCATAGTAAAAAAGATGAATGTCCCGTTTGCGGCGAACCTAGATACATCTATCATCAGACTAAGGGTAAAAAAGGTGCACAGAAGGTTCTGCCTTACTTTCCATTGAAGCCTAGATTACAAAGATTATTTATGTCAAAATATACGGCATCTCCAATGTATTGACACAAAGCAAAGCGCACCGAAACAGAAGACATACTAAGACACCCAGCAGACGCTAAAGGATGAAAAGATTTTGATGCCCAATATAAATGGTTTGCAAAATATCCGCGTAATGTCAGGCTTGGACTCGCAACTGATGGTTTTAATCCATTCGGAAATATGAGCAACTCCTACAGCATGTGGCCATTAATACTTATTCCGTCAATCTTCCGCCTTGGATGTGCATGAAAGAGCCATACTTCATGATGGCATTACTTATTCCAGGGCCTCTGGCCCCTGGAAAAGATATCGATGTGTATTTGCAGCCTTTAATAGATGAATTGAAAGAGTTATGGGAAGTTGGGGCAGATACTTACGATGCCTCTACAGGAAAGAATTTTAAAATGCATGTTGCAGTCCTTTTAACTATAAACGACTTTCCTGCCTTTGGGAATTTATCTGGTTGGAGTACTAAGGGGTACAATCCGTGCCCGGTATGTAATTCTGATTCGTCATCTCAGCGCTTGAGGAGTAAAACAGGTTATTTGGGTCATCGTCGTTTCTTGCCCAGTGGTCACCCGTGGCGACGTAACAAGAAATTCAACGGTAAGAATGATCTTCGAGATCCACCTAAGAATTGAATGAAAATGATATTATTAACCAGTTAGAGCAATTCAAACATGTTGATCTAGGAAAACATCCAATTCGTATAAGTAAAAAAAGAAAGCGTAGTTAATGATAAGCTAAATTGGGTAAAAAATAGTATCTTCTTTGAGTTGCCATATTGGGCATCTGTCAAAGTAAGACATAAGCTTGATGTTATGCATATAGAGAAAAATATTTGTGATAACATTATGGGGACATTGCTAAACATCGATAAAAAAAACTAAAGATACGGAAAAAGCTCGGTTAGATCTGGCAGATATGAATATTAGGCCAGAACTCCATATAGAAGTGAAAGGGGGTAAGTGCATTAAGCCACGTGCTTCCTATGCTTTGACACCAGAACAAAGAAGGGAATTTTGTAAGTTCTGAAATCTGTGAAGTTTCCAGATGGATATGCATCAAATATTTCAAGAAAAGTGAGCATTAGAGATGGCAATATACTGGGTTTGAAAAGCCATGATTGTCATGTTTTGTTACAATGACTTATTCCTGTTGGAATCCGTGCTTACTTGCACAAGGATATATGTGATGCCCTGATTGAGTTGTCTAATTTTTTTATGAGACCTGTGCGCAAAATCTTTGAGTGTGAAGCATCTGAAAAAATTAGAAAAAGAGATAGTTTTGATTCTTTGTAAACTAGAAAGTATCTTCCCGCCAGCATTTTTTGATGTTATGGTTCATTTGTCGGTGCATTTGCCGTATGAAGCTAAAATAGCTGGTCCAGTGAACTATAATTGGATGTACCCAATTGAAAGGTATTTGTCACAAGACTATCTGTTCTTATGTTCAAATTTCAATACAATATATGTACCCTAGAATGTTATATGTCTATGTGTGTTTAAGTCCTAACATATATATACTTGCAGGTTCTTAGGATCACTTAAGCGGTTCGTGAAAAATAAAGCTCGCCCAGAAGATTCTATCGCAGAAGGATACATTGTGAGGGAATCTTTAACGTATTATTCAATGTATCTCCGAGGAATCGACTAAATTTAATCGTGAAGAAAGGAATGATGATGCCTCTGGTGATGATCACGGTAAAAAAAAGAAACATCGTTGCATGTCTTTTCTCAAAGTGCGCGTCCAATTAGTCGCCCATCTTACAAACAGTTATCAAAGAAAGAGAAGGAAATCACTGAGTGGTTTGTCTCAAATAATTGGGGTGAGTTACGCCCATACTTGGAGTAAGTGAGCTTTTCTCTATTCTTAGTGCGTAATTTAGCATTCTCTGAAATCGATATATTGGTATTTATTATGTCTTGTTCACGTATAGCAAGCATATGGATGAATTGAAAGCAGAATCTAATGTCAACTTACATCTACGGCAAAAACAAGAATTTCCAGAATGGTTTAAACGACATGTAAGTATACAGACAAGTTAAAAATCTGAATGTACGTAATACTAATATGTGATGTGATGATCTGATATTGTTTATGTATATGTTTACATTACAGGTTTTGGCATTGCGAGACAAAGGATTAGCTGATGCAACCGACGAGTTATATTCTATAGCATGTGGCCCAGATTCTCGTGTGAAATCATATTCAGGATGTGTTGTGAATGGGGTTCGCTTTTTCACCAAATCTTGTGATGGCATTCGTACGACCCAAAATAGTGGACTGGTTGTTGATGGGGAGCATGAAGGCAAACCAATCAGTTTTTATGGAATTCTCTCTGACATCATAGAGATGCAGTATTTGTTTCCATACAAAGTCATGTTGTTTAAATGTGAATGGTTCGATCTGGATCCAAAGAAAAAAAGAGTTATAAAGGATCACAACTTGACTTGTATAGATGTGAGTGGCAGGTGGTACAAGGTTGATCCTTTTGTGCTTGCTGATGGCCAACAAGCTCAACAAGTATTTTACCTGGATGATTATAAATTTGGATCAAAGTAGAAAGTAGCAGAAAGAATGCAACATAGGCATTTGTGTGTTCCAGAGTTGGAAGAGATTGAAGAAACATAAACGTACAAAACCACTGAAGAAGCATACCAACATAATGAGGTCTCAACCCTTTTGGAAACTGTTGAAGAAGAAGAAGAAGAGATCTTCATGCACGGGAATTTAACAGACGCGGTGCAGAACCAGAGATATTAGACACACCTAAAGACCTCACTGATACATTTATTTATGATGTAGAAAGCGGTGTAGAATATGAAACTGCAATAGAGTATGTTGACAGTGATGAAGATGTTATTCTGAGTGATGATGAGATGTAGTTGGCATGTCTTAATTCTTAAAATAAAGTATGAGCTAATCTTACCTTGCTTTCTTCTCTCTCGCCACATTCACCACCAATATTTCACGTAAAAGGTTTGTTTCATGGTTCTTTTCCTCTTTTATTTTCATTTTCTCTTCATTTTGTGTGAATTGGATATCCTTACAAAGTATGAATATGGTCTCTGTAAGACTTTTTGTTTTTGATGTTTTTCCTCTTAATTTTCTTTCTTTGAGTCAAGAAGCAAATATGACATTAGAGATGGTGTTAGAGAGCGCATAATGTAATTGATACATTTGTACTTTGGGAAATTTCTTTGGTAATAAAGCAGAGCGGCGTTCTGTCCTATTTTAATACAATTGATATGGTTTGTTTTTGGCTTAGTTGAAAAGTTCTATGGTAAAGAAGACCTTTGTGTTTCCATGTTTGATGAAACCTGATCATTATGTACAATTTGAAACCAGGTGAAGCTACTGACAGTGACATGCTTACCAGAGTTTCCGTAGAATTTGAGTTATTCAATAACTCGAGAACAACCCAACATTTTACCCCAAAACCAAAGCTCTATATCTTTCCACTTGGCTAATTTTGAATCAAATTAAGTAAATGCATTATGCTAGCGTGCTTATAAGACTTACATGTGTACCATCAAGGAGGACAAAAATGTTTGTGGTGATAACACACTGAAAGTTGATGGAACACCAGTCATCAGCTAAAAAGACCAGTCAACCTCTACCGTTGAATACTTTCTTTTTTTAGCAAAACCTAATTTTTTTCCTCTCACTTCACTTTTCTTTACTCTCTCTCAAGCTCTCTCTGCGCCTATTTTCGCTTCTTTCTCCAGCTCTTTGAAGCTCTCTCTTTTCTTCTCCCAGTCGATCTAATAGAAGTATTAATTTAATTAGATGAAGATGTTGTGTTTCAACTCAAACAAATCAGACAAATAAACTATAAATTTTTATCGTTTTTTCATTTTATTGTTGTTTGAAGAAAAAGAAAATGTGAACCCTAACTATAAAATGAAACACGCTAAATATTTGTAGCTAAGAAGACAAATATTTGAAACTCCGACTATTTTTCATCGATCCGAGTTCTGTTCTACAGGGTTAGTATGCTTTTTAAACCCTTATTTATTTACAAGCCCTAGTTTAATTTAGCCTATAATGCTCGGAAACTGTTGCAACTTGTGTCATGCTCCTAACTGCTCGGAAACTCAGCAACACCTCTTTTATGGTTGTTCCTTTGCTACTGATCTTTGGAGCTGGATTTCAACTGTCTTTCAACACCAGTTGAATCTTAACTCGACGTCAGACCTGTTCTCTTCAGTTAGGATGTTTCAAGGTTGTTCACAAGTCAAGAATCTATTGTGGGTTGCGATAGTTAATTGTATCTGGTTAATATGGGATTGTAGAAATCAGCTGAGATTTGAAAATGTTGTCACTCCCTCTCCAGTTGCGATACGACGACTCACGATTCTCATTAGTGAATCGGGTAAGAACATCACAGGCTTCTCCTTTAGTACTTCAAAGGATCTCCAAGTTCTGAACGCTTTTCAGCTATGTAGCAGACCACCTAAAGCTCCTCGAATCTTTGAAGTCAAATGGAATCCTACTATCTTTGGATGGATTAAGGCCAATGCTGACGGCTGCTCTCTTGGTAACCCTGGCCTTACAGGTTGTGGAGTGGTCTTTCGCGATCACAACAGCCTAGCCTGTGGCTGTTTAGCTCAATCTATTGGCCATGATACTTCGATGGCAGCTGAATATTGGGCGGCTATTTTTACGTTTCGAATCGCGCAGTCGAGAGGCATTCAAAAACTGTGGTTTGAATGTGATTCTTCAGCAATTCTTGCAGCCATTGAAAATCCAAGTTTAATCCCTTGGAATCTTGCAGTTCAATGGTCAAATTGTATGAGGTACCTCTCTAAGATCCAGTTCAGATATTCCCATATTTTTCGCGAGGGTAATGCAGTGGCGGATTTGCTAGCCAAACATGGGGCTTCTACGGAGTCCAGATGGTGGCAAGAGCCCCCAAATTTTGTGAGAAATAAGTTAGGCATAGATAGGTCGTGCCTGCCGGTTTACAGATTTCGGTAATTGTAATTTTTCTTGCTTTTTGTTTTTCATTTTGCTTTGTTTTTCTTTTATCTTCCTTCTGTATCCTTGAGGTCAGGCCTAGCCCCCTCTTTCTTTTTCTTGATTTTAATAAAATCACTTCCCAGTGTGCCAATGCCATGGGAAGTTTCTTTAAAAAAAAAAAATATTTGCCTATAATGAGCTGATTTTATTTGTTTCTCTTTATTGTTATTGAATTATGAAATTGAGCAGGGAAGGAGTTGAAACATGGTTAGAAGTACACATTGAAGTCACCTCTCGACCACCAACATGAAGCACATCAACTGTTCGTAAACATTCCTGAACCACTAAGTTTTGATGTTGCTGCCGTCGAATTGCAAGGAATGGCTAAGATGTAGAGTCCTGGTTTATTAAGACACAATGCGTTTGAGATGAATTCGATTTTGGAAATAGATTGGTGTGAGTTCGAGTTATCTGGTCGACAAAACAGGGAGAGTATTGGTTGTTGTCATTGATTCAAAGGTGATTTTATTATGGATATGAGATCTTTAGTAGTTAGCTGGTGCTTTCAGTCAATTTGTGTTCATGTATGGTGCCATAACACTGCGGCAGCTGATAGACGGTCAAGTTCTTGATTATTTAGCTAGCCAACGCAGTCAAGTTGGTTTCCTTGTTTTAAGGTAGTGGGAGTCTACCGTATGGTTAAATTTTCTAATAAAAAGTGAAAACCAATCCCTCCGAAAAAAATTTAGTTCCCGCCTGTATTTCCAAAAAAAAATTATGTTCCTAAAATGTCTCTCCCACTCTTCCTGTATGTCTCATAACTGCATCTTCTATTTTTATCACCCCTAATTTCTTTTTCATTAGTTGGATTTGTGCTTCCATTAGAGAGGGAAAGAATTAGATCCATAAGTAAGTGGATATAAGAATTAGATCCATAAGTAAGTGGTATTTCCACTCCTTTTTTTTGTTCTTTTTGTTTTAATCTTCACACTCCATGTTTTTTGTTTCATGTGTTCCACTGTGATTTTATTTGTATCATATCCATTTTCAGCCTGAAACATTGATTCCAATTCTTTTCAACGAACAATCAAGTTAGGTTTTCCTTCTCTGTTTTTTTTATAAATTTAAGTTTAGGATTTTTTTCGGCAATGTTTCTTGATTTAAACAAGTAGAGATTTCTATTTATCTGGTCCAAATCTTAGATGAACCATAGTTACTAGAAAGTTTATTTGTCTGGAGTCTAGATTTTGTATGTGTTACTGTTTTACACTTTTACTGATAATGGGATTCTTAATTAGTTCAGCAGGTTACCTTATAGCGGCTAGGAACCAACATCGGAGTGTTTCTAGACGAAGTTCTTCAAGGAACTTGACTACAGCAGAGAACTTGACTACAACTAACAATAATATCGGTATGAAATTGAGAATATAAACATATTACAGTTGCTTTATATTTTTCTTTTATGGTTTGTAGCTATTTTGAATATTGTTATATTCTGTAGAACACACAAGATCTGGACGTTTAACTTCTCATGTGGATCACTCAACTCATCATTCAGATCCTTCAACTCAGCTTGAAGGAGAAGGTGAAGGTGAAAGTTATCTAAATAGAAGAATTAGTTTTAGATGTTATAATAGTGTGTTAACTATAGTAGTACTTGTTGATAATTGTTACTGTATATATTTTCAGGAGGTGAAGTCAATGTTGGAGATTCAAGTGATCATGGAGAAGCACAAGACGATTCCACAGATGCTAATGGTATATTATTTTACACATTGTACTGGATTTGTTGAATTAATTCCTCAATGAGTGTTTTATATGCATCTATTTTATATTACAGGAACGAGGAGGCATTGGGCTTACGAGAGGTGTGGGGATTGAACAACATGTAGACCGATATGGAAGAATAGTCATTGTTATCGATGAAGAAGATGGAAAACCCACTGATGAAAATGCAAGGAAACTTTCTACTGAATGTTTAAAAAATAACATTTTTAAACATTGAATTGTCGTAATGTACTTTTATCTGAAATTTCTCTGTGGAATTGATCGTAAACTCTTTTCACTTCGGTGAATGCTTGTTGTGGTATAGTCATCCTCTATTAGGTAGCAGTTCCTATGTGGAAATTACCTAACGACTATAAAGACTTCTCTTGAGAGTTGGGAAGCACAGGTAGATTGAGACCTTAGTGGTTGATATCAAATTACCTGTAACCTCAGGAACCTAATTACGTTCTTGTCTATTCCATCGTCCTTCTCTTCTGCTATAAGGCTATTCAAGAACTGGTTAAGTTACGTAAAGGTTGAAAGAAAGCAACGCACGACTGCACTCGGTGTTGTAAGACCTAGTTAGCTCCAGTTGTATAAGTTTCTTAAGTGATTCTTCGTTTACAACTGAGGTAGAGATAAGTTGGGCATAGTTTACTCGGTTTAATTGTCAGCCCCCGCTTGTAAGTTGATTTCCGTATGACCTGGAGAAATCCGAAGGAAGTCACTTTGTGTATGTCAAACTGATAGAGGATAGTTCAAATATACAGTTGATAATTGAGGTTGCAAAGCCGGAATTATTGACACAAGCCTTTTAACATCGGTTAAAGCAACTCCTAGGCCTGTAAAGGACGTCAGTTGGGGGAATCAAGTGTGTAACGAACTGTGGGAGATCCAGAGACGTAAGGAGTGCGACAGTAGCCAATTCGCTTGGAGGGCTTGAGTTGGTCTCTGCTACATCCTAGACCGAAGTCTTATAGTAGGCTAGTGTTTGTAGACAGTTTGTACTGTGCGGTTTTCAATCTGGACGAGGTCCCGAGGTTTTTCTATAGGTTGTAGTTTCCTCGTTAAAAAAATATATGGTGTCTTGTGTGCTTTACTTTTCGCATTATATTCTCTGATTATATAATTAAAGCAAACACAAGAAGTACGTTATTAATAACCTGATCGTTGTCCCCAATCCATCCATTGGATTTACCAAGACCTTGTCTTGTGTCGGACTGATCACTTGTGATCCAAACTCAGGTTATACAGATTTGGATATGATTTTTGAGATCATCCAGATCTGACCATAAGACTCACGAGCCAAAACGAAAAGTTGGTAGTATTTCGGTACCCCTGCTTTTTCAGCAATTATGATGGGGGAACCTGAATTGCATTTCACAGCGGTAGAGCCAACAAAAGATATTAATATCGGCGAAGAAGATACTCCATAGATTGTTAAAATTGGTACCTTATTGAATGAAGAAGAATCAGCTCAGCTAGAAGCTTTGCTGAGAGAATATGTAGACGTCTTTGCTTGTGGAATGAATGAAATATCGGGTATTGATCCAAAAATAACATGCCATAGGTTGGATATTGATCCAAAAAGCAGGACATTCAAACAGCGAATAAGAAAACTAGCTTCAGCGTACAAGGAAGCAGTGGAAGCAGAAATAGATAAGCCTGGTATCATTAGACCAGTTTGGTGGTGGTACCAAAGAAGAACAAGAGATTAAGGATTTGTATCGACTCCAGCAACCTGAATAGGGCTTCTCTAAAGAACAACTTTCCATTACCAAGTATTGATCAGACTGTCGACGTCATATCAGGGCACGAATTGTTATCTTTTATGGACGGCTACTCAGGGTACAATCAAATACCGCTAGCAGAAGAAGATCAGCGGTATACGACATTCTTTTCTACCAAAGTCTTATTTTGTTATACAACGATGCCCTTTGGGCTAAAGAATGCGAGGGCTACTTATCAAAAGATGGCACAGACTATATTTGAGAAATGGATTGGGAAAACTAAGGAGGTATACGTTGACGACATGTTGGTTAAGAGCAGAGTAAAGAAGACTCATGTACAAGACTTGACAGAAATATTTGATCATATGCGTATAACCAAGTTAAAAATTAATCCAGCAAAATGTGTGTTCGGTGTCACTTGGGGGAAATTCTTGGGGTATGTTGTTACCGAAAATGGTGTTGAAGCAGATCAAGCGAAAATCCAAGCCATTAGAGATATGCCTTCGCCGGCCACCTTGAAGGATGTTCAACGACTCAATGGAATATTAGCATCTCTCAATAGGTTCATTTCAAGGTTCTCCGACAAGTGCAAGCTCTTTTTCAACATGTTAAAGAAGGGTTTAATTGGACTGATGATCATGAAGTTGCCTTTTAAGGAATTAAGAAGTACCTAGCTACCTTACCAGCCATTCAGCCGTCGGAACATGGAGAAGAACTCAGAGTCTACCTCGCCGCTACTTCAGCAGCCGTTAGTGCAGTGCTTGTTCGAACAAAAGGAGGAGAGACGCCGATCTATTACATCAGTCGAACCTTGCAACCCGCTGAGAAGAATTATACTAAAATTGAACAGCTCATCTTATCTTTGGTCTTTGCTTCTCGGCGACTTTGCCCATATTTCCATGCTCATCCTATTACTGTTCTGGCAAAAACTCCAACTGAATCTATTTTTCATAGTTCGCAGAGAGCAGGGCGAATCGCTAAGTGGAATGCCTAAATAGAGCAGTTTGGTGTAAAATATGAAATTCGAACAACACAGAGATCTCAAGTTATCGCCGACTTTCTTGTTGATTTTCCAATTGAAGAAGAAGAACAGATTGAAGATATACCATTTATGGAGGAGGAGCAAGAAAATGAAGTACCAGAGCTTTTACGCAGAGACCCAGCCCAATGGGAGGTGTATATGGATGGATCAGCTAACAAAGAAGGAAAATGAATATGCATAGTTTTCACGTCGCCGAAAGGAGCACAGATAGTTCATTCGCTGAGACTATAATTCCCAATAACTAACAATGATGCGGAATATGAGGTTGTAATTCATGTTATGCGACTTATCATCGAAATGGATATCAGCGATGTTCGTCTCACCGGTGATTCCCAATTGGTAATTCGGCAAATCTCGGGAAATATGAAGCACATGATTGTTCACTGGCTAGGGAGTACCCCCAGAGGATCACTGGTATCCAGTTAAGGCACATCTGCAGAAAGGATAATAGAAACGCCGCCGCTGGCATTTATCTCATCTATGAATGACAGATCCAGAAATCACCTTTATAGCAATTGAACGTGTAAAGAGTCTTCAAAAGAAGAAATAGAACTGAGAGAAGTACTAGCAATGGACGTTGAAGAATCAGCAGAGACAGACTGGCGAGCTCCAATTAGATACTATTTGGACCATCTTACTGCACTTGGAAAGAAGATTCTAGCACATCAGGTAATTAGCAGATCGGCGAACTATGAGCTTAGGGATGGAATATCATATCGAAGATCATTTTCAGGGCCCTTGCTAAGATGTGTGTCAAGAGATGAAGGAAAAAAATTACTTAAAGAAATTCATGAAAGAGATTGTGGAAACCACAGTGGTCAGCGGGCTTTAGCGCTGAAAGTAAGGATGCAGGGGTATTATTGGCCATGGATGAACGGTGATGCTAAGGAGTACGCTAGGCGGTGTAAAAAAAAACTCAACTTTATGGGGAAAGGATTAAAGCACCGGTGACTTCTCTCAATTCAGTTCTCAGCCCTTGGCCTTTCGCCAAGTGGGGGATTGATATCATATGACCATTGGTACCTGGATCACAGCAAAGAAAATACATCATTGTGGCTACTGACTATTTTACCAAATGGTGTGAAGCTAAGGCACTAAGGAATTAGACTGGGAAAGAAGTGTTTGTATTCATATGGGAAAACATCTTTTGCAGGTTTAGTGTACCGGCAGAGATCTGTACTGATACTGGAAATCAACTGGTCGGCGAAACATTCAGGACTTGCTTGCTACGTATAATGTGAAGCTAGGGAAGTCAACACCCATCTACCCACAAAGCAACAGACAAGCCGAAGAAACAAACAAGACCATTGGAATGGGATTGAAAAAGCGAGTAGAGCCGCATAAAAAAGCCTTGTGTGAACATTTGCACAATGTTCTACGGTCTTACAGAACAAATGTTAGGGAGGCAACAGGAGCTTCGTCGTTCCTTCTTACTTATGGTACAGAGGCAGTGCTGCCATCAAAGGTCATACTACCCACAACTAAGCATGAGGCATGGGAAAAGAATTTGGACACTGACTTAATACTGGCAAAGATGGACGATTTAGTAGAACAACGACTAATAACTCTGGCACATATGGAGAATTACCATCGGCGATTGTCGAGAGCACTACACAAAAACAACTTTTTAGCAACGGCAGTGGGACGTTGCAAAAAATAAAAACAACGCTCAATGGTCGTCGGCGTAGCGCCGTTATTATTACCGTTGCAATAATTTCAGCAACGACTATGTCGTTGGTGTGATTATAATTACAGCAACACACACATTATTTGTTGCAATAATTATTTCCACGGATCAGGAATACCACCATGACGTGCCGCGTGGCAACCTGCTGTAACGACCTACCCGTTACAGTGAGCAATAACTGATAAAATAATTGTTAACAGAATATCCAACAGTGTATTTTGTGCAGTAAAGGTTTATCTGTTTGCCAGCTGGCAGTTTTCATAACTGTTTTGAAACAGACAGCAACGTCACGTTTGCGTAACTGATACCCCAACTGTTAAGAGTAACGGAATATACTGATAGAGATCCTATGGCCTAACGGTTCAGTACTTGCCACATGTCCTTCTGTCGTAACGGATCTAGCAACGTCTATACGTCGTTAAACAGCGGCGTGTAACGGATAAACTTTAACAACTGAGTCAACATTTGTTTTCGTGGGAATTTCGGTTGTAATAGTTTTTCAATTGACACGTGTTTTTGGTAACTAACAGATTTGTGTAACACTGTAACGTCTGTTAACGTTAGGAGAAACTCTATTATTTAAATCTAAAAAAAAAAAAAAAAACCGCTAGCAAGCGTTAAGCCCTGCGTAACAATTGAACCCCTCATAATAGTCTTGGAATACAGTTCATTTCTGAACCAGGATTACAGTTCGTTCCGAAATCTGCAATACAGTTCATTTTTTAACCTGGAATACAGTTCATTCCTGAACCTGCAAATACAATTCATTTCTAAACCTGCAATACTGAATCAAAATCCTGTAATTTTCAATTCATTCCCACTGAAATACATCCATTCTCATTCAACTAACACAAGCATTTCATTCAAACTCTGAAATTTATACAACCGTTTATACACTCATTCACTACACTCATTCACAATCCTAAATTGATAAAACTGCACAAGGCAAAATAGATATACATACATTTTTTCTTGTGGTATTACTACTCCAAGATTAGAAGGTTGTGTGTTTCAGCAGTTTGCAGTTTATGTGATGTTCTGTAATAATACCTTGGATCAGAAGAAGCTTATGTATAGGACACCGAATGGTTTTTAGCGGTTTCCCAAGAGATCTTTATCATTAACGCAGCCTTCATTTTACTCCATCGACCTCACATGTGGGAGTTCCGGGAAATATGAAACAAATCTTTGAGTTGTCTATACGTAGTTGATAGAACAACCACTTGAATAACATAATATGACCCCATAACAGAGTTGTCTATAATCATATTAATAATCATGAACCACAATTAGAAATCATCCCTGGAAAAAACTACTTAGGGAAATCACAAAAAAAAAGGATTCAATCCTGTTATTGCAACTACAAACATTCATAAATTCAGGAGCAATAGCACTAAATGAGCCAAGAACACTCATTTTACTACGTGTAAGTAAATTGGTTAAAAGAAGCAACTGATTCGCACGTAGGATAAGGTTTGAACCTACTTCTCATCGGCTAAATTTAGGGGATCAATGAATACCCTAACAATTATCTTATATAACATGTCATACTACTTATAAATCTAGCAAATTTGACCTCAACTATCTCCTACAACAGGGAGACCTAAGTGCAACATACATCTAATTCAACCAAATACTCATATATTAATCTTCTGAGCAGATATAGTAAGAGTTCACTCACCAACGGGAAGTAAACTGTCATGTTATGTAGCTGCATACTAGTCCCGCTAGACTCTTTTTTAAAAACTGGAGTAAATTGATTTCAAGAAAACTTGATGATTTATTCCAATGTTTAAAAAGAGTCTTGCAGGATCAATACAGTCATGTCTCTCCTTCTCCACTTGTGTTGGTACTGCTACAGTGAATACTCGCAAAACAAAGATAATGGTAGTAACTAGTAAGTAAGATAAACCAAGACAAACTAATGAACATCAAACATAGACTACTGGATTGAGGCTTCCTCGCCAATAGAAGTTGGGGATGAAAATATGTTGCTCATCATGTTTGCCGAATCGATCTCCTCCATTTCGGCAAACTTCATAAGCAGATATTTCATCTCCAAAAACTCAATGATGGTGAGTTGTTCCCAATACTCCAAGGATGTAGCACGTACTATTATAAGAGATCATATGATATGTAAACAAACCTTTAGGTGAAGAAGGTGTCCTGCAGCAGCCCCTTGCTCAAAGAAGCCTCCTCGCAAGACAAAGATAATGTAGCAAGTAAAAATCAAGCAAGATTAACTGATGATAACAACATATCTTGACTAATGTATCGAGGCTTCCTCACCAACGGAAATTGGGTACTAAAATATATTGCGCGTGAGGATTGCTGCATCTATCTCCTATATTTACAACAAACTTCACTAGCAATACATCTTGTATCCAAACACTCAATGGTGGTGAGTTTTTCATTTTATTCCAAATCATGTAGCACATAATATTATAAAGAGATCATATGATATGTAGACAAACCTTAAGTTGAAAAGGGTGTGCTGCATGGGCAACTTTTCCCACATCTGCACTTCCTTCAAATTTCAACACTAGTACTCATTGACAATCACGCATGGACTCATTTACTAGTGGGAATGGTTGGATCAATCATGCACACAGATCATTATTCGTAGTTGAATACTAATCCAGCTAGACCCTTTTGGAGCTGGAGTAAATTCTTTCAAGAAAACTTGATGATTAAGAATTTACTCCAATCCTAAAAGAGACTTGCTGGACCAATACAGTCATATCTTTCTCTTCCTGCACTTGTGTTGGTACTGCCACAGTGAATTCTTGCAAAACAAAGATAATGGTAGCAAGTAAGAATAAACCAAGACAGTGATAATCATAAACTTAGACTAGTGTATTGAGGCTTCCTCACCAACAGAAATTAGGGATGAAAATGTACTAGTCGTCATGTTTGTCGCATTGATCTCACATATGGGGTACTGGAAAGAGGAAAGAGTTTCCCATCTCCATCTGTTTATACAGAAAAATTAGATCTGGAATGTCTTTGAGTTTTGTAGAAGAGGGAAAACATATTTGAATCTCCATTCTGATTCCTTTTCTCTTTTTTTAGAAAGAAGAATCAGACTGGGGATTTACAAGGGAAACGGAATTTGAGACCTTACTTTGAGCTCCAACTTTCGGACAAGAAATGAGAGTTCAATAATAGAGGAGAGATTTGCTTTTCACTTCGATTAATGAGCCGAAAACACAGCAGAAATATCTGGTCAACTGTGTCAAGTAAAATTAAATTTGTGGTCAACGGCATAAGTGGGTGGGTTTTAAGCCATGGGACAACAATCTAAAAATCATGACATTTTTTGCTAATTAAACATAATTACCATGAAAAAACACCTAAAATTGCTCGTTATACATTTTTCTTTACGTGTAATATATCTCAAACATACCTTTTTGAGAAGTTTCACCGAAGGTGACCGGCTTATTTTGATACTCCAGTATGAATATAATATGAGAAACATCGTCATTTTTGGTGTTTTTTGACTTATTTGGATACTCCAGTGGGAATAATATGAGAAACATCGTTTAATTGGTTTGGTGCTTCGGCGAAGATTCTCGAATTATTCTGATACTCCAGTAGGAATAATACAAGAAGGCTTTGTGCATCGGCGAAGAGTGATCTCGACTTATTCTGATAGAAGATATAGTGTAAAGATAATTAATGTTCGTCTGAACTCCAAATCCACACCATAATTTGCCTTACTCTAAGCCAGGATCACTGATCATATCCATTTATGGCAAATTCAAGGAAGAATCCTTGTCCAACCTCAAAAGAACCCACTTTGGGCAAGTTTGAGTTAGAATATTCCTCTGAACTCCAAACCACTCACTAATTTGCCATAGAAAGTGATATGTTTGAGACGGTTTGATACATTCCGTAGAAAACAGTAGTGCGACTGAGACGGTTTGGAAATTTCAGTAGAAAAAAGTAATGTAGTTTCAACGGTTTTGTGATTTTCCGTAGAAAATAGTGATGTATTTGAGACGGTTTGATATTTTCCGTAGAAAATAGTAATGTAGTTGAGATTTTCTACTTAGGGATTTGTTTGATATTGTTGTTTGGATGATAACATGATTCAGGTTTGAATTATTTTGTAGTACTAACATTGTTTATATGAATTGTTGTAGGATGGATGATATTCAACTTTGGGCAAGTAATTGATTTAGAATCTTCCTCTAAACTCCAAACCACTCCCTAATTATTTGCCATACTCTGAGAGCCAGCATCTTCTAGAGTAGCACTGATCTTATCCATTTATGGAAAATTCAAGGTAGAATCCTTCTAGAACCTTAAAAGTACCTACTTTGGGCAAGTTTGTGTTAAATATTCCTCTGAACTCCAACTCACTCCCTAATTTACCATAGAAAATAGTAATGTAGTTGAGACGGTTTGATATTTTCCGTAGAAAATAGTGATGTGGTTTCTAGCATTAGTAAGTTTAATGTGAGAATTTGGGTAGTTTTCAGGATATATTGATGTCTGGTGAGAATTCTGTATAGTCCAGTGGTGAGAATTCGATTATTGTTGATAACTACATGATCTTGAGTTACAATAGCGAGATTTATGTGTTATGGTAATAAATTTTGTAGTTCTGGTAGAGTTTATGTTGTAAGGTTGTGTTGTGTAGAATTCAAGTTGTAAGGCATATACTGCAACTGTTGTTCTTAGGATAATCCTATTAGAATGTATGTGTTTTGCGCAACAAATCCCCATTAGTGTAAGCTAATCATTAGAATAGATTAAGTAGATTAAGATTAGTTGTAATCTGGTTTAGGTGTTGTTTATGGTTTAATCATGCACTAAAGACCAGCTTAAGGTAAATGCTAGATAAAGTTTAAGGTAAGTATGAGTTGTCCTAGGTTAGCATTATGTGGTGTCTCATGTAGCCATGAGGTGTAACTCCAACTCATGATGGAAAGGTTGGAGAGACATTTGCCAAGCATGACTAGGACTCTCTTCTAGACATTTGGAAAGCTGTGGAGTATGTCAATACCAGGCTAAGGTTTAATTTCAGCGTAAGGTTGTATTTCTCATCATCATAAAGTTTACCTAATGGTGTTTATGGAGCTGAAATTCCAACAAATCCAACTCTCTATGCAATAGAGTTATAAGATTGTCGGTGAAATAGATAAAGCTAGTAAACAAACATAGAGTTAACGCAGACATTGCAGGGCAAATAAAGGTGGTGGTGTGGGTATAAAGAAGTTGAAGTTTGAGAACAAGACATTGCAGGCCAAATAGATTGGGAGGTATAGGAATGAAATAAATGCTTTGGAAGGATGCTTGGTTGAATGGTCAAGTACTTAAGTAGTATTCCTCAATTAGTCTATATAGCATTAGTAGGTACTGCAGGACAGGGAAGTGGAGGATGTAGCTCAATTACTGACTATGATCTCTGACATAAATTGCAATGCAGACGGCTAAGGGAATAAGCAGTTTTCAGTTTCAGAGTGCTATAAGTCTATGGAGGTTGTAAGGTTTTTGCTTGTTTGTCTTTGGATTTGGTTATGGATAACTGGTTGGCTATAATGTTTTAGATTTTCTGTATGATTTCTTTGGTGTCTATAATATGTCCTAGACAAAGTTCATCAACCTAATGTTTAAATTTTTCAATGTAACATTATCAAACCAGACTACAATATATGAACTAACTACATCTACAATCACATGGAAATACAGACTACAATGAACTTAAAACACATCTACATTTCTAATCACAATCAACAAACACAAAAATCAGACAAATGAACTAAAATCCCTACAACAACAAACAGATCTGAGAGATTCGGACCTTCAATACTCATAACCAGAAATTTAATCATTAACAGTCAATGGTTTCAAAAGGGAAACAAGTGAAATACCTTAACCAATAAAGCATCGTCAGACCCAAAATTTGAAATCAGCTTCAATCCTTTTATAAGAAATCGACTAAACTCAAACTAGTTTTCAAATCGATATTTCATAGAAGATTTGATTGATTCAATGATGTTGATGAAGTTCCCCCACGCTAAATCTCATTGTGCTCGATGAATTTTCCGGTCAAATTCGACGTCGGCAGAGAAAGAAACCGGTGAAAGAAAAGAATCTGATAGAGAAAAAGAAACCAGCAAGAGAAATGAGTGGATGTTGCAACTTAAGTTGTTGGTGCTGGACATACAGCTGAGCTAATTCAGACACAATAAATGAATTCATAATTTCAGTTTATTTTATTTTATTTTCTTCTGGGTTTTCTTCTTTTCGGATCTGTGGTATCAAGTTAATCCGTTGAAATAAAAATCTGGTTCTGCTACACTACTGGGGTTGAAATTTCATCAGCCCAAAAGTTGGGCGGGGAAAAGAAAAGTCGAGGCTAACTTAGGAAGTTTACCCAAATATTGAGGGTAGGCGGGTAATTGCACCAACAAAAACACGGAGCACTGTAACAGATCGCATTTTCAGTAACCATTTAAGACGTTACGAGCATCCCAACAGCGTATGCGCGTTGCTGAAATGCAAACCGTGACTAATGGCTCTGTTGGTAAAAAGTTGTTTTCATGTAGTGGAGAGTACAATAAACGAGTCAATCCCCAGATAATATCAACCAGGAGACCTTGTGTTGCGAGAAATCCCTCCTTACCAATTAGAAGGGTGTCGAAAGTTAGAGCCAACATGGGAAGGCCCATATATTACCAAGCGAGTAGCTGGGAACAGAGCTTATGTGTTAATAGACGAGCATGGCAAGGAGTTAGCTCATCCCTTGGAATGCTAGGTTCATCAAGAAATATTATCCTTGAAGTCATGATGTAAAAATCCGAAGTCTTGGGCGGGCATAATACCCAAGTAATCTTATTAGCTTTTGTAAACTGCACCAAATAAGATTTGGGGACGTCGGTTTGGTATTATGCGCCGAACCCCGTTAACAAATCATTGTGTCATTTACTTTCGCCGAACTAAAAAAACACCACAATTAGAACGACAAAATAAATAAGCCCAAAGGCTTTGCCGAACAAAGTGAGCCAGTAGCTCCCATCCAAGGCTTTGCCGAACAAAGTGAGCCAGTAGCTCCCATCCAAGGCTAAGTACCATACGCTGAGGCAAAATGCCAAATCCAAAAATTCTCAGATCCAATGGCTCTCATAAATTCCTATCTAAGGCTAAGTGCCACAAGAAGAGGCAACATACCAAATTTAAAATCTTTAAGAGCCAGCAGCTCCTGACCAAAAAAGGGTCTCCAGACATAGAGAAATTGAAGAAGTATATCTCTCCTAACCTAAGTTCCAGTGACATAGCTATGGGTACAGTAAATCTGGTCTTATGAGCATTAAATCCAATCGCTTTACTTGTTGATCTGTAAGTGCTGACAGAAAAATATAAGACTCCCGGAGGCGCTGAATCCCTCTTGGCAAACCAAGCACTTATAATAAGATCGCCGACGGGCACAAGTAGCATTGCGAGGGTGCGCATATTGAATCAGTGGGATAACCATTAGCGAATCATATGGTTCAGGTAGGTTAAACTATTGACAAAAATTCTAAGTATAATAAGGCGCATCGCCGAAATAACAAAAAATGTCTCTCACAAGTGAAAGAAAAAAACATAGTTTTTTCATTAACAATATGAAACATAAGAAACAAAAGTACTTCATTGACAAACAAAATAAATACTTCTAGAAAATCTAACTCCCCAAAAAGATACAAAAAGGTAGACACTTCGAGAGACAAGGATGAAAACATACAAGGTATCATGGGAGAAAGAAATTCCCATTGGGTTAAACCTTAAACTTGTTTCGGCGACATCTAGGCGTCAGGCTGGATATTCGACAATGATCCATCCTTGAAGACTTCAAGTTCTGAAATTTTTCGAGAATCCTCTAGTGCTCTATTCAGATCATCATCATTATCGCCATCAGTCTGCTCCTTCTCCTCAAAGGTAGCCAGCATTTTTCCTTTAGAGTTCAGCTAAGACATGTCCCCGACATTCTCGTCTTAATTGTCTTCTTCGACATCGTTGTCTTTTTCTTCTTCTTCAGATTCATACTCCTTCTCTTCTTCATACTCTTCTTCCTCGCCGGAAGAATTATTTCCTACTTCTTGGTTGACAGGTACTTCTTGAAGGACATACTCCTTGGGGATGGGAAGCTTATGTCTAGTGCATAATTTTGAGCGAACATTTATGCTCCGGCGAATGCAGCTTCATTCAAGTCTTCCTGGAATTGTTCTTCCTGTTCTCTCACCTTCTGTTGAGTTAAGTTTAACTCGGTTTGCAAGTTGTCATGAAATTTAAACTGAACAGGACAGTTTCCGGCGAATGCAGCTTCATTCAAGGCTTTACGTATGTTAAACTGAAGAGGACAGTTCGAAACATACAGTCAGTAATTAAGGTTGCAAAACCGGTATTGTTGACATAATCCTTTAACAACGATTAAAGCAACTCTTAGGCCTGTAAAGGACGTTAGCTAGGGAAATCAAGTGCGTGACGATCTGTGGGGGATCTAGAGACGTAAGGAGCGCGACAATAGCCAATTCACTTGGAGGGTTCGAGTTGGTCTCTGCTACATCCCTGACCGAAGTCTTATAGTAGGCTAGTGTTTGTAGACAGTTAGTACTATACGGTGTTCAGTCTGGACGAGGTCCCGAGGTTTTTCTACAGGTCGTAGTTTGGTGTCTCGTGTGCTTAACTTTCCACATTATATTCTCTGACTATATAATTAAAGCAAACACAAGAAGTATGTTATTGTAACCGTCGAGTTGGTCCCAAATCCTTACGAGGGATTCACCAAGGCTTGTCTTTCTTTAGGGACTGATCACTTGTGATCCTAACTCCTATTAACAGATTTGGATATATTTATTTTTGAGATCGCCCATATCTTATCATAAGACTCACGATCACAAACGAAAAGTTGGTTGTATTTCGGTACCCCTGCTTTTTCAAATGGCATCAGAGCAGGTGAACACATAAAAGACGTAACTATTTGTGTTTATCGAGGCGTGTGAATTATGGAACAAAACATAAGAGTTTGTAACTTACCACCAAAGTTTGATGACACAAATTACCTATGGTAGAAGACTGCTATGAGATTTTTTTTGCAAGCCCGGGATTTCAAAACTTGGGTTTTTGTCGAGAGAGGATATCCACCACCAACTATTCTGGTTGAGGGTGAATCTGTCCCCAAAGACATAGCGGATTATGATGAGGTGGAAACTCTTGCCGCTTAGCAAAACTATGATAGGATAAACGCTATCATTCATGCAGTAACACCTGATCTTTTCCATCACGTGGCCACATGTGAAACATCAAAAGATGCTAGGAATAGATTAATGATTGTGTTCGAAGGGAATACATCAGAAAAAAAAACTAGCCTTCAGAACCTCATGTCTGATTGGGAAAACCTTCGAATGCTTGAGGATGATACCTTTGAAGATGATACCTTTGAAAATCTTGAGGATGATACCTTTGAATAATTTAACCAAAAATTGTCTGAGATAATGAATGCCTGCCACACCTTAGGAAAATCTACCCCGGAAAGGGACGTTGTGTGTAAAATTCTAAGGTCATTACCCTCAAGGTACGAATCTAAGAAACATGCCATCCAGGAAATACACGACTTAACTATAACAAGAAGTGACCTTGTTGTCAAGTTATAATCTTTGATCATGAGCAAAGTAACCCTAAAAACATTGGTTTTAGAGCTACTGAAAAAACAAGGAAACTTGTAAAGAAGAGTGCACTTTGAATACGAACTCCGGCAATCATAGTGGGGATGAATATAAGGAAGAGTTATCTTTGATTACTCGCCAGTTTAGAGATCTTCTAAAGAAGAGAGGTTATATCTGTCTAATATTCCCTTCAAGATAGCAAGCACTTCTATGTTTAGTGGTTCTTCAGTCTCGAGCGGCTCTCTTCTGGTTCCTTACCCTTGTATTCTTTTGCAGCAAACTGTTGCTCCTTCAATCGGTTCTCCAATTCATGTTCGGTGTCATAAATATACAATTGAAGAAACCTAGGTCTATTATTTGATTTTGGAATAAGACTACCAATCTTGTGGTATATAGTACCCTGAGCACGATACGTGTACACTCCCTTGTTGGAATTAGCCAACTCTTGATCAATATGCACCCCAATGGATGTGAAGGAAAATACATGGTTGTACGAACGTATATGCTTCCTAAAATGAGCTACGTGTTCTGATTGTACTGTATATAAGTGCACGGGCAGATCTGGCAATTTAACTTTTTCGTTCAAACAACAAAATTGATTGGCTCCGCAGTGGCTACATGACCTGATGCCAGTTATCTGCAGACGTGGAAGCGATTCTATATCAACAGAGCCCCTTGCACAATTATGAAAACCTTTGTTAGGCAATAAGGTCCTCATTTTTCTATTGTTGTTTCCACGTTTAGAGGGACCTAGACAATCAGAAAGCAATAATCATATGAGTTCAAATATTTTGGCTTTCTACAATTACTAATACACAGTTAGCAACATTTAGAAGTGGCAACCCTATTCCACATATTCATAAAATTAAGTATGGTTTTGTCCAAAATCACCAAGCAATGTCAATATACAAAGACCAAACATACTGATGAATGGGCAAAAACAAAACCCATTTGAGAAGGATTCATGTTTGGAGAAGCTGAATCTAATCCACAAAATTATTTCCAAGCGAATGAAGGTAGTCTAATAATTTTCACATGTGAGTGAAGATTACGGTTTAATTGGAATTCATCTATACAATGTCCAACAACAATTATTTTCTAAACTATGTACCAATCATTTTTAAACATTCACTTAGATAGAAATTTTACTTAAAGTTTGACAAAAATATACCTTCCTGCATATCCTCATGGGGTTGACCCTCATCCGCACCGTCTTCTGGTTCGTCAACTTGCTCATCAAACTCGAACATGTCCTCATATCTCGTACGTAGTGGAGCTAAAATATTCGCAAAAAAGTTCTATTTAAAGCTTTTTAGATATAATTATATAAATAATCATTATTTCTTCAATTAAAGAAATCAAAATTTATAAAAAGATAGCTCACCTTTATGTTCTGGCCCTAGTTCCATAAAGCCATTGCTAATGTTCATCGACATATTCGAGGTGTGACCCAAAATTCTTTCAACCTCTTGTTGTATGTGTTGATTCATAGCATATTCAAATTGGTTTGAACTGTTTCTGACAGTAGATCTTGGAGGAAGGCTTGGCGGCTCTACTTTGACTACAAACAGAGGGAATTTTGTGTATACCTGTTTTCTATATTGATTCTGCATAGTGAATCTCGGACTCTTACGTGCTTGATTGGCTGGCCGCATTCACTGTGATGTGTCAGACTTTCTTGCCTTGGGGCAGAAACATGTTCATTTGCTGCACATAAATATGATATTATGTACAGGATATGCACAATTAAGAATAACAAACTATTGGATTTGTATTACAAGATAGTAAATTGACAAAATTTAGCTCATCATACCTCTATCATGTTTTGAAGTAGAAGATGCAGGTATCGATGTATCGAGTAGACTGTTTATAAGTCTCGCAAATATCAAATAACTGGAGTCGTGGCAGGAACTTCATAAGCTGCATGTGTGTTAAATTTCGTTGATTATTCAAGGACTATGAATGAAAAACTTACGGATATGTTTCAGCTCAATCAACTACTTAACGATGAACAGAACAAAAGCATGTGAAAATTATTTCAAATGCATGTGATTTACTTGTTCAGGTTACCATTACTTGTTCCAGCCTCTTGGTGGTGGTTGCTCCCTAATCTTGCTCTTTTTCCCCTGTCCTCAACATGATTCATAAGATCCTCTTGGTGGTGGTTGTAGCGAGTAGATGTTTTATGGAGGTTTTGTTTTTCCTTGTCAGTTCTCTTCTGTATAATATCATGCTCACGTACAATCAACTTCTGATCCTCTGTCAAATTTTGCCTGCGGAATCTTTACTGAAGACAATCCTTTTCTGTTTCAACGACCAGTTGTTCTTCATTTCCGGGTGGTAGAGTGAGGTTGTATATGTACTTGATCTCTACATTGAGGCTGTGGAATGAATCTTGGACTATGATGCAAAGGTTCTTGGGTGGCATGACTGCCTTCACCATGTCGTGGCTTACTTACTTGATGTGGGGCAGAAAGTTGTTCATTCGCCGTCAGAGACAGACTGGAAATTAAAGCTCGAATTTCATAATTAACAGCTAGATTCTGGGGATCTTGTACAGCCGAATCGTCTCTGCCGGGAATATAGTTGTTTGCTCGGTGTCGTTTCTGCTTACCAAATAAAAAATGATATATCTATATTAGAATATATATACAAACTCAAAATTAGGATGGAGATGTTGTTAATCTCTTGAAACTGTCAACATAAAACAAACTCGATACGAAAAATAAAAAGTCACATCTAAAGAATCTTATACTGCATCGCATAAAATTAGCCTTCGAAGTGCCTTATTCCACAAAGTTCAGGTATTTAAGCCCCTATCACTTCTATGGTGCTGCTCTAGCCAAGGCTAAACAGCAAAACTGTGAGCTCTAAAGCCACAATAAAAAGCTGGCCCAAACCTTGCCCCATTATCACCCCTTTGCGAATTTGCATTGTCACCATTTGCCATTACCACATCAAGTTGCCTGAGTGAAACAACTACATTTCTAAGATCCACCACTGTCGGTGCCAGTATTTTGCATAAAGTTTATTAACTATGGTGTGTGGGATCAGTTTAGATTATACACAATTACAATATTAGCACATTACATTTGCAATGTCATCTAAGAAACTTGAAACAGTCTATTTATGTTAGGGGAAAGGACATACATGGGCTGGTGCAATAAACTTGTCATTTCTCTTTCTGGATGCCTCTGCGTCTTGGTCATTTTGACACTGAACTTGGTCGATATTTGTGAGGCTTTGGCGAGGTATCAAACTCGATTCTGCTCTATCTTCTCCAGCTGAATTAGGAACTTGTCCACTTGGTGCACATGGATCCATATTATAAAGATCAAATCATGTTGTTTGGCCTAACAACCTATTTTTTTTTCCAATATGCGTGGGATAGATGTGCCAACTACCCAAACATGTAATGCACGCTATTGCAGTAATGTCCTTAAATTGTTACACAGACGGCTAAGAGAAAGAGCTCAAGTATGTACCATTTTCCAAGTTTATCTCATTGAAGTCAAAACATGTGAACAAAAAATCAAATAGATTTCAGATACTTCAAATGGTAATCAATATCCCAAACATTCTGCATATGCATTCTGGATCACAGGTAGTTATGAATTTAATTACGTCTCGCCAGTCTTCTAGTTAATCAAGGACACCTAGTTACCGTGTCCCGATCTAGCAAGGATCATTATTATTTTCTTTACCTAGTCAGTCTTCATGTTTATCAAGGACACCTAGTTTGGATCAGACTTCTCGTCAGTCTTCTAGGACACCTAGGTACCGTGTCCCGATCTAGCAAGGATCCAGAAAACTATTATTTTCTTTACTTATATATATATATATATATATAGGTAAACGAAGTAAAGTTTATTCATCACAAAACATGCAGTTTCACAGTTTTCTCCTTCCGATAATACTTTCCATGGTAGTATCTGTTGCATACTCCTCTAATGCTACAGATCTCAAAAACGACCACATAACACGAGGTTCATGGATTTCGGCTTATTCGTTATCATCAGAAGAACAATCTGGCAACTCCACATCTAAATATAATACTACCGGTTACTGGCTTTCTCCTTCCGGCAATATTGCTTTTGGATACTACCCATTACCTTCTTATGATTCTTCATCATCTCCTCTTTTCATCGTCGGTGTATGGTTAATCAAAACAGCTAACAAAACATTAGTTGGACAACAAGTTGTAATGACTCTGCTCATGTTCGTCATCCATCTTCAATTTTCTTCAATGACGGTGGAAACTTTATACTTGAAAATTCAGATGGTAAGCTAAAATCTTTGTTCTTTGAGGAGCTGTCATTGGAATTACCGACCTCTCACGCAATAATCTCCCCCCTCTTTAAGGCAAGCAAGCATTATCTAACATCCACTCTTCATAAGCGTTGGATCCTCTAACTTAAAAGCTCAACCGTCAGATCTCTACAAAAAAAAACAAAAATTCCGTCGTAACTTTCCATATGGAACGTTGGATTGAACCCAAATAAAGATTATGGCCGTCAGATCTGATTGGATTTTCGTCAACGATGAAAAGACTAAGTTACCCTTCTATATTTTTATTTTCTCCTTTGGGTTTTGCAATATGCGTAATACGTAGGGGTATTTTCTTATCATCTTCTTCTTCTTTGTTTTCCATCGTAAAACACTTCTGAAACTTCTGTCTTTAACATTTTACAACACCACCACGGCCCTCCTCCACCTTCTCCTTCGAATTCACCACCGCCACGGACGTCCTCAACCTTCTCCTTTGAATTCACCACCACCACTACCAATTTGATCTCACGGTAAGTTCTTTCATTCTCTATCTATAAATTAGAGTTCCTTATTTTTCTTATCTATGAATTGATTTGATTCAACTATAAACTTATTTGTCAGACTGTGAAAGTCTGAAGAGTAAAAAAAATCATGAAACAGGTCATGGTGGTTAGTCACTATAAGTATTACTTGAGTCAAATGATCTCGGTAACGATGGTTAAGATCGCGATTGTTAGTTCAACTTCAAGATTCCAAGTGTGTTTGATGATTCATGATTGTAGTTGGTTAGATGGATGAAACTCTAAGCATAAGGACCGAACCACTGAGATTTCCCGTTTTAAGAAACCGTGACTTATCGTTGTTGCTGATGTAAAACTAATCCTGTATAGGATAAATGTGTTGACTGTTTATGGACCGTTTTTACAGATCATTGTTGTTGTCATTTCGTTGCCTTTTTGGATTTCAAGTGGTTAGATTAGATGACCAAACACTATTCTTTTATTTTATGAATGAAGGATTAATTATTCAGTATCGAATAGCTCATTATGAAGCTATTTTATTTTAACAGATGTTTCAGATGAATGTTCTGATAGTTGATCAGAGTTGGTGAAGACGATGTTGTGTGTCAGTATCTGTGTGTAGTGTACCAGTTGTCTTGGTTCATCTTCATTTAATAAATATTGTTGGTTTTCGTTGTAGACAGAGCTCCATTAGAATACAAAAGTTGTGTTCTTAACTTGACGTATAATGATATTTACAGAAAAGAATGTTCAATGAAATATGATCTTGAAGCATGGTTGTTTACTGACCAAGTAATTTTCAGCTGTGGAATTAAGGCTCAGGGTGCAGAGCAACTTCCGAATATGTAGTTGGTGGGAACGCCACGGTAAGAAATTCAGCTCCATCAGGAGGAATTGGAAAGCAACGGTTACGATTGACTTCAGATCTTCTTGATCGCTTTGTTGATGCAATTGCGCGCCTAACTCTATAGACCTGCCTGTATTTCTTTCAACATCGAGCATGCTCCACATACTTTAACGGGTGCAGATCCTTTCAAACATTACTAATTTAGTAACATATGATAGCATTGATAGGGATAGGAAAACCATATTAGTGAGAACCCATCAGTTTGGACGTTGTGCGTCTTTCAATGACAACAGTTTTTTAACATTAGACTATATGATACTGTCGAGTGATAGTATGGATGTGTTAACTTCTAAGCAATTTTCTTTTTCAATTTTAATGTTGTTTGACAGTATACCACATTGTTGGAGCCTTCCGTATTTTTGTTAGAAAATGGAAAATGAGTGAAGTAAACTTTTGTTTTCAGACGTGCAACGCACGTGCACTCGACTTGTGCATGATAATGGTAACTTTGTTGTCTGCGGTTCTATTGCTACTAATAATAACAATAGAACCAGAACAATATGGGAGAGCTTTGACCACCCCGCTGATACAATTCTCGGCGGCCAAATACTCAACTCTAGGCAACAGAGTCTGATCTCAAGTTGTTATACTTCTGATCCCTCGTACAAGTTGTGGATCGATGATATTGACCTCGTGACATGTCATAATAACGGTTTAATGGGTAAGCAGGTACACAATTTCAGAAACTGCATCACAAGAAGCCCTGAAAAGGAAGACAGTAGATTTACATTGAATTTAGACTCTACAAACGGGCACCTCTACATTGTAGATTGGCGATCACACTTTGCGGTGAAAAACATTACGAGCGGCGAAAACATGACACTAGAAGAAGAAGAAGGAATTGATAACGACATATTGTATAAAGGGACGTTGGGCACAGATGGAGTATTTCGTTTGTACAGGGACACCATTGGGCTTCATGGTAAAAAGTCGATTCTGTTATGGGCCCATAGCAGTAGAGAACAAGGAACGGGTGAAGAAGATGATTTATGGGTCTTGGTGATTTTGGGTGTAGGTTTTGATGTATTTATGTTGGTTTTAATAGTTACTGCTAACTTTCCACCCAAAGCCCGTCCAACCAACAACACCAGCGGACAGTTAGTCGAAGGTTTTTTTCTTTTCCCCTTTTTTGAAGCATATTTAGTCGAAGTTAAGCCTTCTAGATTTTTCATGTCCTATTGTTTTTTTTTGTTTTTTTAATGGAAGAGCTTTTTATTTTATCTCATTTATATTTTTGATGGATTAACATAAAATTGTTTACAATCTTTAAAGATAGTCAAAATTTCATGAAATTCAATATTAACGATATTAGAGCATCTCCAACAGTGGGCGACAAAAATCCTATGTGGAGGTCTTATTTAGACCTTCATTTAGAAGGATTTGAACCCATAAATATAATAAGACTTTTGAATCCAAAAACCATCTCCAATAGTATGAGGTCTTAAACTTAAAATTTGTTACATGGATATAACTAATTAACATAATAAATTGATATCCTTGTTATCAATTGGTTTATCCTATTTTTACACATTAATTTAAATAAAAAAATTAGTTAAATTGATGACATGGAGGTCTTACCGAAAATATAGATAAGATATAAGTCCAGATGTGAAACACAAGCCATTTTCATCAGAAGAAGATAGTATAATCATCAAGGCCCATACAGTTCATGGTAACACATGACTTTTATTGCTCGTTTATTGCCTGGTAGAACTGATAATGCTGTCAAGAATCACTGGAATTCAAATCTTCGTCGTCGTGGTAATCAACTTGGCAGTGGTGGTGTTTCTGAATCAGCATCTTCATCTGGTTCGGCTGATTCTGATGAATCAGCTAAGAAACGTCAATGTATCAGGTTGCCTTTATCTTCTTCTTCTCTTGATGATCAGAACAAATGTCATGGTGATGTTGGATCTGGTACGATTGGTAACGGGTTGGTTATTTCTCTCACTTTATCTCCACCTGGGAAGAGCATGTCTGCAGTTTCAGAACACCCACCTGGTAGCAGGGCCGTATGTCAGACACCAGGGCCGGCCCTCCTTTATAAGCAAGGAAAGCCTTGCTTGGGGCCACAAGTGAGAGGGGGCCACAAATGTTAAACTTTCCTTAGGTTAATATGGTTCGTTTTCTATTTTTCTTTTTTGACAACAATATTAAGTGATTCATATCGAGTCCATTAACAATGTAGCAGGTCTTTTTCGAATATTAGTATTAGTACGGTATCTAAATCCATTTATTTTTGCAACCATTTGCATGAATGCAAGTTATAACATCTGATATTTTTTTTCTACATGTAATAAGTTAAGACTTGCGAGCTATCGCTAAAGAAACAGTGTACCTCATTTTCCAACTAGAAAACATGAACCTAGTTAACAATGCTAATTGACTTTTTGCTGTATATAATTTTTTGTTAGTATTGAGGGGCCACAAAAAATGATTTTGCATTAGGCCACAAAAAACATAGGACCGACACTGTCAGACACGACGAGGAGAATGTAAAGGAGGGTCAGGTGCGCGTCAAAGAAGAGGATCGCGAAATTGAAAGAGGGAGGTGTGTGAAGGAAAAGAAACAGATATGTTTAATGAGTACTCCCTTCGTCCCTCTAAAATAGGCGGAAAATGGAAATTTCTTTGTCCCACTGAATAGGCGGATATCTAATTTCAAGATGTTTTTTTGACATGCATACTCATATTTATATTGCATGGGAAATCGTAGGACAAAGGGTAAAAACTGGAAAATATATAGAAATGTATGAAACAATAAAATTTCTTATTCTACGAGATTTTCATTTCTCCACCTATTTTAGAGGGACGGAGGAGTATTATGCAACGTATGATTGCAGAAGAAGTAAGAAACTACATCAACAAAGTTAGGTCTCAGGGTTGGGTGTTGCGCCATGAGTCTCATGACGGATTAGGGGTTGACGCCGACCAAGATGTCTAATTCAACCATTTAGGAAGTTTGTATTTTGTTTGAGATCAAATAACACAAGCATTTGCAGTATTAGTCAGATGACCAAAATGTAATCTTTGTATTGTGTAGGTATTCTAAAAAAATAACATCAAGCTTTGGTGCAGGTTAAATTCAAAACTTACACAAGCATTTGCAGTATTAAAAGATGACCAAATTCGGTTGCATAATGAACCATAACTTGCATACAAGAATACTCTAGCTATACATGAAATAATGTCTTAGCCTGCAAATTTGATCAGTAAAAATGTCTGATTCATAATTCCAAACCTAACGCACCAGAGTTGTGCTTCTTAGAACTTGTGTTGTTAATGTCAGTTTGATATTTGAGACTGATTAGACCAAGTTATGCCTAGCAGAATACAGTATACAACTATACATTGTTACATTCAAAACTCCAAAAATGGAGTACTTCACCCTGTGAACTCCACATTGCTTCAGTCATGAGACATTTTTCATAAGCATGATACTTTGACTCAAGACTTTGCCTACAAATATTTCTTATGCAACAACTGATCTGAAACATCATGTGGTAGCAAAAAAACCCATCCTTAAAGCCTGCCGAGTGTGACAATTGAAAGTTCTAATGTAATGTAGAATGCAACATGACAACCCAGATCAACCTAAGAGCCAAAAATTTGAGCTTCTATGCACTTCAAAGAGACACAACAAGTCACAAGTCATCCAAACTAAAACTGGCAGAAACCATATATTCTGCATTTCAAGTGACAACTAACATAAAAATCTAGTTAAAACGCTCAAATGTATGTAATGATTCCATCCTGAGACATGCTTTGCTAAATGAATCAGTAGATGCAGACAAAGATCCCATTCTTATGCAAAAAACAGATTACTGGCGTAGCTAGATTATACATGTTCACAGTAATAGACACAATACTTAATACTATCCACAAAGTATCATAATCTACTCATGAAGCTCATTTAGAAGATAAAATCTTCAAAAAACAGGACTAAGTTCTGCCTAGCAGAATGCAGAATACATTGTTACATTCAAAACTCCAAAAATGGAGTACTTCACCCTGTGAACTCCACATTTTTCATAAGCATGGTACTTTGACTCAGACTTTGCCTACTGATATTTCTTTATGCAACAACTGATTTGAAACAATATCATGTGATAGCAAACAAACCCATCCCTGATATAGTGTGGTGTTAATTCATAAATACCGATATCCAACAAACCTCAACCAGAGGTAAGAAGGAGCGGCAGAGAAGGTGAAGCGAAGTATGAGATCATCCCGAAGTAGGCTACTGAGGTAACCAACAGAACGAGGGAAGGCATCACCGACTCAAAACACCTTCCAAGAAATCACATCAGCACCTTATAGGGTTACAGAAGGCTAGGGGCACGCGTCAATACATGGCTGGATCAGACAGCGGTATAAAGCAGCTTAATGGATAAGAATTAGGACATCTAGAACATCAAGGGATTCACATAACAAAGATATATATCAACTGAGAGGTGTCAACACATGATTGCACTATATAGGCGGTGTGCAGAAGCCAGCTGTCGCTAAAGACCATCAAAGCAGGAGAAGAAACGAAGGACAGCAAAGAGGAATCACTTCCCCTAATTGCTATAAATACTCTTTCTCACCAATGGAGGAGGGGTCGACGAAATCACAAGGGGAGATACTATAGTCAAAATACCTTATGGAATCAGAAGAATGGATTACTCAGTATCATTCCACTGTATTGAATCGAGCTAGATAATCACCAAAAGGATCTGTATTACTATGATATGAATTTGTATGATGAATATGATTTAATGATATGGAGATGAAACACTTTGTTGTGGATCCACCTTGCTTAGTTCGCTTTTAACATTATCCACTGTCTTAGAGTTTCTGATGAGTCCTTAAGATCGTTGTTCCATTCATTGGATACGAACGGGGACGAGGATCCTAGATAACGCTTAGCCGATAACCGTCATTAATCTTAAAACTTTATGTATGTTTGATATGGGAAAATTAGTATCAACAGTTTGGCGCTAGAAACAGGGACCAGTGTCCTTGCGCAATTCAGCAACATAGTTTTCAATACTTGTTTTGATTCTGCTCATTTTCACTCGGTATTTTTTACAAAGATTTTCCAGTGACTCCAATGTTTTTTTAAGGGTTAATACTAGATAAATTTGCGTTGAAAAAATAGGTGTAAAATAACAAATAGCCATCTTAGCATTACATATACAAAAACGAATTTTCTACTAAGTTAGATCTTTGTATTCTTTAGTATTTTCCACGAGCATCTCACTCATTTGCATTATCTTCTGCCTTTGTATTCTCTGGAAAAACAAAACAGAAGTCGCGGCACAAAAAACTCAGATCTGAGCGAAAACGCTGCCCATACGTTAATAACGCCAGAATCAATCTAAACGATCTTTACCTGAAGAACGCTTAGGAGATCAAGGTTTGTAGCAAACGAAGATCTTGGCCAAGCCAAATCTCCACTGCATAAGTCCCACCCTTTGCGGATTTGACGGTCATACGACATACGACCATATGAACGTTTGGGGAACAACCTACATCGGCAAACCCAGTAATACCGGGCCCCAAAGCACGTTTAACTATCTCTCAGGCACGTACAAAGTTACGAGGTAATTTTCTCTTTTACAGACTCCGGGTGGGGAAGAATGCTGCAAGCTCCAAAAGACGATAAAGCAGGACAAAAACTAGAAGACTGGCGAGCCGACACTTTGGAGACTAGCCAGGATTCCCTCGGAGCACGAGGGTAGTGAAGCAACTGCGGAAAACATCAGAGCGGCACCATAACACATTTATAGGGAAACTGCGCTGAGGATGATTAAGGGTGTGAGCGAAGTAACCCGAGAACAGCCGAAGCAGATGAGTAAAGACGGAGAAATAAGCATGACCGATGTTAATCAAAGAATCATAGGTCAACTATCAACTCTGGCTTTGAAGCGACAGAACCAAGAAAGCATCCTGAATGTATTAAACTACGAAGACGGGGATACAGACGAAGATAACAAAGAAAGCCCACGAAGTAGCGCGAAGGAGGTTCAAAAGAAGAACTGCGGACCGAGGAACTGAGACACGATGCTATTAGTACGACCTGAAACGAGCCACTCTACTGACAATGGAACTAAGAACAAACACGCGCACTCAAGAAGGGGAACTGCAAATAATCCAAAGGAAGGACAGCGAAAAGGACCACGAAAGCGAAACTTCCCAGACGACAAATAACAGAGAATACCAAGCCAGAACAAAAAAGCGCGTCGCGGAAAGTCATCAGTTAGAGAAGAAACTCAGGCAGAGAACAACCCCGTCAGAAAGCAGAAGTATGGGAAAATATCAAGAGATACTATATTCGGATCTGATTCTACAATCGTCAGAGATATTGAGGAGGGAAGAAGGTAGGAAGGATTTCATTTACCCGACTACCAGGGGAAAACAGAGAAAAGAAACAAGCAACCACAAAGATTACTGCGAATATCACCAAACACGGGGGCACACCACCGATAATTGCAAACACCTTCTGAATACGATAGAAAGATACATAGGTCGAGGAGAATTCGGCCATTACATCTCATCCACACCAAATCCCGAAGAGCAACAAAGAAACGACAACAACTCCCAAGAAAATAGCAAAAAAGAAGTACACCTATCTAAACCAAGAAGCGAAGAAACAATGGAGGGTCAGCAGGTACAGGTGAACAACGGGCCCTTAATCATCATCCTGCCTATCCATGGGATGAATACTACGAAGGTGCTAGTTAACGAAGGAATCACCTATAATATTCTATTCTACAAGCGGTTCCTAAAGATGGGGTTTCGAGACGAACAACTAGATTACCCAACAATGATCATCCACGATTCATGTGGAACAATCACGCCACCTAAGGGCGAAATCATATTACAAGTGGACATAGGTTCAGTGACAACCTTAACAAAATTTTGCATTGTCAGGACAGCATCACCATATCAAGCGGTATTGGGGGAAAAATGGATTCAGGAGTTGGGGGGAGAAGTCTCACCATGTCATCAGCAACTAAGATTCCCCACAGTATACGAAGAAATGGAAATACGAGGGGACCGGAGTAGCATTTGAAATATTGAAGAACACAACAAAAAGCAAGGCGACCGAAGAAGAAAACCAAGCTCAAAAAAAAAATAAAAAATTATATCAATTCCCCCTATTCCTACGCCTGCCACGGAGACGGGCAGCCACAGTACCACGGTCTTCTTCAAGACCATCAAGCATTTCCAAATGAATAATCGGAGCATTAGCAGGAACAGCCGGGGCAAAAGCGGCAGCATTTACTACAAGAGCATCAACCGGCGGAGTAGGACCAGCCATCTACCACAGGATCATCAACCGACAGAACAGGAGCAAAGGTGGCAACAGTCTGTTCAGCATCATTGAACTTCTCCTTTACTTCAACCTTCACAGGTATTTCATCATCAGAAGAAACAACATCCTCTCCTAGCATCAACAAGATTTCCTCACTATGACGGCGAAAAAACGATCTTGTCTCAACCATGCGGCAATCATACGGAGAACCACCGTCTTCTCTCATTCTTCGTTCTCTCCTTCTTTCATCACTCTTTACGAGATGGTCGAAGAGACGAATCACCTTATACGGATTACTTTCCTTTCTAGAAGAACCACCACCTACAAGATTAACCTCCTTGTCCATTATCATTCGAACCTGTTCTCTTCTGCTATTTCTTTCATAATCCATGGGCAGTTTTCCCCCGCCTGCCATTTCTTTAGAAAAATTTTATTTTTTCTTACTTAGTTACACGAAAAACGTCAGGAGACAATCGGTGAAGACTAGTCTTTCATAGAAGAACTCTTGTTGCCATCCAACTACTTGCTTTAAATACTGCAGACGTTATAATCTAGGAAATAAGATAACCACATTAGGGTTTCCTTGATTCTCGCACCCATTAAAAACATCTCCCATTACCCGATAAAGCAGTTACACACTTTTCAAATTCTTCCCAATACTGTTCACTTTCATGACAAATAACCGCCCACTACCATCATACACCACATAATAAACATTTAATGATTCACCAGCCAGTTAGCTTATAATCCTTATCAGAAGAAGACACAATTACATCCAAGGGATAAAGCACCGAAGACACAGTTACAACCAAGGAACGAAGCACCGAAGAAGACGCAATTACATCCAAGGTATGAAGCACGGTAGAAGACACAGTTACAACCAAGGAACGAAGCACCGAAGAAGACACAATTACATCCAAGGGATGAAGCACCGAATAAGACGCAGTTACAACTAAGGGGTGAGGCACTGCCGAAGATATAGCTACAACGAAATAATTAAGCAATGACGGAGGCCTGGTTACAACCAAGAGACGAAACACCAATGAAGAAGCGCAGAAAAAAACCGATAAATATAGATCCTGACAAAAATAAGGAAAGGGAAACAATGCTTGGGGAATCGCAACCAAGCAAGGGGCAACAAATCTACCAGTACAATGGATATGACCAAGGGAGTGTTCTGAGAAGAAGCTCAAATCGATTACGAGGAAGCTTCCGAAGCCAATATAAGATACCCGAAGAACTGCACTAACTTACCGCAACGAGCATACAGAAGAGAGTTGTTGACATCCACGATAGCGCAGGGTTCCACTAATGAGGGAAGACCTTTGCCCATAGGTAGCTCCAGCAGGTCGCTCCCAAAAGGCAAAGAGGGGCAAACACTATAGTTACATAAAAACCAAAGGATTCCAGAACCAAAATTGGTTCACACCGAAGGAGCGAGAACCCGAGCGACATGAAAGAAAGTAACAGCTACAGCTTAGCAACAAAGAAGACACGTAGGTAACAGAGACCTTCTCAGCGAAGAAAGATGATCAGCATAGAAACTTAGAAGCCTCACGCTTCCCAATTGAGGATGATATGACAACCAGATAACGAGGAAAGTGGAATTGGAAAAATTATTTCAAAAAGTAACACCGATGTAAGTGCAATAATACAATTGCCAGCAGCCTAAGCGCAACAGAACAATTGCCATGACAGGAGAATACCTGCTGATCACAGGTCATCTCTAGGATCCTCATTTATATGTATGAGGCGATACGTAAGAATCCCAATGATAGAGATAACTCGAACGTCACCTCTAGCGGGAGAATCCTTCTCCCGGGTTAATGTCCTAAATCATCCCCTAGCCAAGGATGGTTGAAAGATAATGCTTAACCCAAGAAGGTTGAAATGCCTGAAATAGTAGACACTAAGGGGAAGATCTCATGATCAACAAGGTTACTGATACAAGGACAGTAGACACACCTACTGATATAGACACTAAGGGGAAGATATCATGATCAACAAGGTTACTGATACAAAGACAGTAGACACACCTACTGATATAGACACTAAGGGGAAGATCTCAAGATCAACAAGGTAACTGATACGAAGTCAGTAGACACACCTACTGACACAGCAATAATAGACACTAAGGGGAAGATCTCATGATCAACAAGGTTACTGATACGAAGTCAGTAGACACACCTACTGACACAAAGAAGACAGATGCATCCGCTAACGAAGCAAATTAAAACGCACTTGCCAGAACAAACGACAACAAGAAGAAGACGGACATATATCTCGCGATATTACGACACTTAGAAGAACGAGGTATGAAATACGAAGAAGACATACAGCCTCAACGGGGAGAAAATTAGAAGGAACTATAATACAGGCTTTCTTGAAGGATTATTAAAATAAACCTCAAGAAAAGGGGCAAACTGTTAATGCATAAATACCGATATCCAACAATCCTCAACCTGAGGTAAGAAGGAACGGTAGAGAAGGTGAAGCGAAGTATGAGATCATCCCGAAGTAGGCTACCGCGGTAACCAACAGAACGAGGGAAGGCACCACCGACTCAAAACACCTTCCAAGAAATCACATCAGCACCTTATAGGGTTACAGAAGGCTAGGGGCACGCGTCAATACATGGCTGGATCAGACAGCGGTATAAAGCAGCTTAACGGATAAGAATTAGGACATCGAGAACATCAAGGGATTCACATAACGAAGATATATATCAACTGAGAGGTGTCAACACAGGATTGCACTATATAGGCGGTGTGCAGAAGCCAGCTGTCGCTAAAGACCATCAAAGCAGGAGAAGAAACGAAGGACAGCAAAGAGGAATCACTTCCCCTAATTTCTATAAATACTCCTTCTCACCAATGGAGGAGGGGTCGACGAAATCACAAGGGGAGATACTATAGTCAAAATACCTTCTGGAATCAGAAGAAGGGATTACTCAGTATCATTCCACTGTATTGAATCGAGCTAGATAATCACCAAAAGGATCTGTATTACTGTGATATGTATTTGTATGATGAATATGATTTAATGATATGGAGATGAAACACTTCGTTGTGGATCCACCTTGCTTAGTTCGCTTTTAACATTATCAACTGTCTTAGAGTTTCTAATGAGTCCTTAAGATCGTTGTTCCATTCATTGGATACGAATGGGGACGAGGATCCTAGATAACGCTTAGCCGATAACCGTCATTAATCTTAAAACTTTATGTATGTTTGATATGGGAAAATTAGTATCAACATGTAGAATGCAACATGACAACCCAGATCAATATATGCACTTCAAAGAGACACGACAAGTCACAAGTCATCCAAACTAAAAATGGCAGAAACAATTACTTCTGCATTCCAGGTGACAACTAATAGAGACAATTTAGTATAACGTCTAAATATGTGTAATGGTTCCATCCTGAGACATGCTTAGCTAATTGAATCAATAGATGTGGACAAAGATCCAATTCTTATGCAAAAAACAGATTACTGGCGCAACTAGATTATACATGTTCACAATTATACATATGTTCACAGTAATAGACACAATCCACAAAGTATCATAATCTACTCCTGCAGCTCATTTTGGAAGATAAAAGCTTTACCAGCCAATGCAACAAATATAACTAGCTACCAAACACATTTTACTACGAGCATTACACATTTCTTAAATACACAATAACAGATGCTCTTATTCCTATGAGATGGTTTCACATATACTCGTACGAGAAGCCATAGCCACTCGCATTCACAAACTACATAAGAAAAATAGGCACATAAAATGGTATAATCATAACCCTAAAATCATCTAAACTTAACCAAAATTAACATGGCCATTCATAATTATTCAAACACATATTCATTCAAAAAGTGGATATCGAGGGTAATCCGATGGTCTAAAACAAAGGATCTCAGCTAACATAATTGTACATCTCGATAAATATAAGAAAATCTCGAGGTGAATCTAATGGTGACATAATCTAGCTTAAAAGCACAAATACGAAACCCTAGATCATACTCTTCAATCTCTTCTCTGCGGCTGCTTTCTTCCTCCTCCTCTTTTAACTTATTTCTTTCTTCTTCCTTCTCTTTAACTTATTTTCTTCTGTAAATCATGGAATCAAAGATTAATATCATGAGAGGAGTTAGTTGAGGTTAGATTTCACTGGAAATAAGAATTATGGGTTATATGCATCATGAGATTAAGAATATCCAGTGTTGAAATTAGTCAAGGAATGGGCGAATTGGGCACTCAAGAAAGCTAATTAAGTAGTTGTTCATTATTGTCATCGAAATGCTATCTGAACCTAAACCTACTGTTTTCCATCTTCTGACTGATTGATTGTCATCTAAGAAGAAGGTCAAGATCCGGGTGGAGAGGTTCGAGATTATCATGTTTGTCGAAATTACAACTTTTAATTCTAGGTTTTTTTTTTATTTTATGTTCTAGGGTTTTTCTGATGAGTTTTTTTTTTTTTTTTTTTTTTTTGATCTTGGTTATGAATATATGAATTTTAATTAGACACTGATGTTTTGATTTGTTTAAATTTAGTTATGGTGTTAGATATGCATGTTTTATCATCTTAACAGGAAACTTGGAACATCTCAGGCTTCAAAAAGGTTCATTGCCCAGAGCATCATGGCGAATTATAATCATTTCCCTCGAAATAATAATATATAACAAGCCATATGCAACATGAGAAGGAAGCAACTAAAACTACAAGAGCTCAAGGTTAAGCAGCATAATTCTATTAGTTCCATAAATGCATTCCTAAATCCTTTCCAAGTTAAGCGTGAAATCCTATATCATTTATAGTTTTGTTCCACTTAAAAGGACCACCTAGTAATTGTTTTGAACTAAAAACAAGCAGGTACCTAAGCTAAGATATGCACTTTTTATCACAACTTCTGACGCATATTTCCCAACACCAATAGCTACAACAATTGGTATTTACAATAGAAATGTAAATGATTCAGCTAAGGTATGTTAAACCTAGTCCCATACTAGTCAACTAGTGAGCTGATGAACCACTCTGGTAACCTAATAGGCAAGGACCCAGCAAAACAGCTTAAAACAGAAGAACAATAAAATAATAAATATGAAATTGAAGGAAAAAAAAAAGAGTAGAAAACCAAAATAAATCATAGATCTGAGACTCAATAATTATGTAAATTCATCAAAATCTGATTATGATAAAATCTTGGAAAGTACTTTAACATAGACAATAACCATTGTTAATTAAGTCAAATCCACTAAGATTGTATCAGTACTAACAATAAACAACAAAACGAAAATCTAGATCCACTTAGTTCGTTACCCATTAACTAAAGTAAGATTAAAACAAACCGAATTAAGAACTAAATCCAGAAAAAGAAACCCTAGAGATGAGTGAAATCCTCTCCTCCTTCAGTGGTCTTCAATCTCCTCATCCTCTTCTTCTTCCACTGAAAATTCAACAAAAACAAAATAAGAAATCATCGGAAAAAACTGGTGTTGAAACATTAGGTTATCGAATCAACATTTAGTTTACCTTCTTTATGGCGTAGCTGGCAATGGCGATGGCCAGTTGCGGTCGATGGTGTACGTGATGAGGCATACTAAGATTGGCAAGCCAATAAGCACAACAGATGTGCCAATCTTCACAGCAAAGAGCGCTTGAGGCATAGTACACCAAACAATTATCCCCAAAAGGATATTCATGCATACATAAACAGTAAATAGCAGTCCAAGAAGGGAAACAAAGTAGGCACTCCCCTCTCATACCAATCTGTAACCAACAGTAAAACTGCGTGGGTAGAACCAGCGAATGACAATGCAATCAGGATCGTGTATGTTTGCAGCAAGCCATTGTGATTTCTATCCACTAGGAGATTTGGTGGGGTAAGCTGAGCTTGAAAGGCCATTGTGATTTCTCTCTGAGACTTGATTGTTTGTCTAGTGATTTTTTTTTCGTTTGTCTAGGGATAGCCATTGAAACCTGTACAACATATACATGTAGATATCTTATTAAGCATTCTTAAGCAATCTTAAGGAAATTAAATAAAGCATATATCTTAAGCAATCTTAAGCAATCTTAAGGAAACTAAATAAAGCATGGAGATATCTTAAGGAAACTAAATAAAGCATCAGGAAACTAAATAAAGCAAGTAAAACATAAAAAAAAACTTCAAACATAACAGAAGAATCACATCTAATTACTCAATAACAAAAAAAACTGGATG
>JAJJMA010080152.1:0-13328 GCA_023529015.1 Papaver nudicaule
GTTTTCCGTTTGCGTTTGTCTGCAGGGTAATTGGCTTCTCTTAAAGATTATGGAGTAGTTAATAAACTGACTAATGGTGTGAATTCTAATTTTAGCAGTTGCTATAGTTGTTAATGAGAGATGGATATAACAGGATCTATCACCATAAAATGCTACAGACCTGGGTTTTATTATTTTTCATTCCAATGAAGATCTGCTTTTGTGTATCAATAAACATCTTAGCTAGCCTTGTACTCACTATGAGAACCTGCTGTATTTAGTTCCGTGATGCTTGCCTTGTTATATTTACAAGTGATTCCACACCACTTGCATGGACTTGTTGTAATAGCAAATGAGCTTCTGTTCCAGAAAAGAATGGTCGATTTCCAATTTTGCTGCTGCTTCTCCTTCTAAAGCTACAAGGGGAACTAGTGGCAAACCAATCAGATAGTGGGAATTAATCTTCCATTTCTAATTTTGCATGACGGTTGATATTTGCCTTTCTAGGTCTTGTTTCTACATTACTTCTCATTGCTGAGATGATAATTTCTCCTTCAGTTTTAATACTAGAGCACTCCATTAAAATAGAAACAGCCGAATCCTGCACAACAAATTTGCCATCAGTTTTAACCCCGACTACATTATAAAACCTACCGGCACTTCGATTGTGTGACTGTGAAGGATTGGTATAGGATCCTCTTTTTTTTCCAGTACCATCCATTCTTAAATTGAATGCTGGCATGAACCATACACTAGTAATGCTTGTGGAAAAAAAAACAAAAAAAAAAAGAAACGTGTCATTGCCCCATCATCAAGATCTAGTTTGGTTAATGATAAATTGAGATATTTCTTTCGTATTGTGCAGAAAATTGTGCAGAAAATGACATAATTTCAAGAAATCAATCGAGAATATGTTGGAGTAATTAGGTGAAGGGAGTGGAAGAAGGCATCTGCTGCATCCATTTGTGGCCTTCGAATTATAGGCCGTTGTCTATATAAATTTCTCAAGTTCTCCGCATCTCTCCTTTGTGAATACAACTCTTGGTTTTCGGCCTACCTCCACCACTTGAATTGACTGAAAATGGACTCTTATGTGTTGAATTAAATTCGTTTGGTCTTACAAAAGAAAGGTCGTAGTCTAGTCTAGAAAAATATCAATCCAAATGCTTCATTCTGAGAGAGCCAAAACATGAAGTTTATATGCACCGGAAACATCGCCGGAAACTTTGATACGACAACCTCAACACAACGAGAACCAAGTGGCAATGCTGTTTCAGGACGAACCACTGACTTGACTGCCGTTTTGTCATCAGATAAAACAAACAGGATAAACAAGAAACACCGAGGTTACGCTGGTAATACTTGAAAAAGTTCACGTGATAGGATTGGTAATGCAATTTGTACCCGTCCGTGGAGTTGCCTAGGCACATGTTAGTCTGGTTACAAATTAGTTTTACGTAATAGTAACTGATTAAGGTGTATGAGATGGAGCAATAACCTTCCACGTTTGTCAAAACATAATCACGACCGTCTATACATACATACTCTGGTCAGCAATTGCCGTCTATAAACACCTGTGAGCCATTGAAATAAAATAGGGAAAGTAAATCAACGACGGTTATTTAACGCCACATTTTGGGGGAAGAAATCTAAACCTATTAAATGAATAGTATTTTTTTTTAGTTCTCTATTTATTCTCTCCTTCATCTGTGCAGCCGCAAGAAACAATCCAAACCCTAACCTTAGAAATCAAATCACTCATGATCCATCAAGAATGGAGACAAAAACAACAACAACAATTTACCCTCACAATGATATTTCCTCTCAAAAAACTAAAATTTTCTATCTTATTCAACCATTGTTTCTGATTCGGTTCTCTGTAGGGGAGATCGGTTTATATCCTATTGATTAGTTTTTGTTTCTTTCAGCAATAGTGTTACCTTGTGTGGTATAGAGCGAGATATGAGGAACATGATGTATTTACCATAAAATGTAATTTTCCATTGTTCAAAATGTGTGGTATAGAGCGAGATCTGTGATTTACTTTTTTCTTTAATTTAAGTGAAAATTTACCCTTTGTGATTAGTCAATCCATGTTAGATAGCCTTCTACTACTCTTTGGTAAAAATGTTTCCGGTATGTATGTAAAAAACAGGTGAATCATAATCTAAGCCTAATTTAAGTTTGTTAATTTTGCATCTATGGCTTGTTTTTGTTTTGTATTGCCTTTCTAAATAGCTAGAGCTGGTTTAGAAATGAAAAATGTTGAGCTAAAAAATAGATTTATTTAGGTACAACATATTAGCAGCGCTTGGGGTTGTTCATTTCTGTCTTCTGAGTGATTATATAAGATCACCTTTGTAATTTATGCGGTAGTCCTTTCAATTTGTATTTTAAAGCTTCTGTTTGATTAGAATCCATCATTTGTTATCTTTTCTTGTGGTTGAATGCGGCGTGTTAAATTTAACTACATCCTAAAATGCATGTATCTTGAGCTGAGATCCATGTATATCAGTGTATTTAGAGAAACCAACAGGGCTGCTGATAATTTGGCTAAGAAACACCCTATGGGGAATTTTGTTCTTATAAGGCCTGAGGACTTTGATGAAGAACTTAGAACCATTATTGAGGAGGACAGGAGTGGTAAAGTCTACTATAGGATGTAATTTTTCTTTTTGTTTCCTTTTTCTTTTTTGGTTTTGCTTGTAAGGGTTTGGGTTCCCCTTAAACCCGGCGGAATGTGTCAAAACCAAAAAAAAAAGATACAATTATAGCTTTTTTTCCGTTTGCACGCTTGTGGTCTTGTTGAAATGTAATACATCAATGGCGCGCACAGGCCACAGCTGCGCACTACAAAACATAAGTAGCCTTTTGGTATGGATTGGAACATTGTACACAAAGTAGCAGCCGAAAATATTATTTGCATTGCGGTTGGTTCTTTATTTTAGAGAACCAGGCATGAAGATTGATCGACCAAATAATACTCCACTTCATGAAACAAAGTAAGAAAGAAGAACAAACTTTGCATGATTTAATAGCCCACACTGTTTAGCTGATTTAACGCGAGAAATGCTCTCTTAACTATGCATCAACTTCATCAATAATCAAAACCCAAAACCATATCGACGTCGAGAGCCATTTACAAAACCATGTCAATGTCAAGAGCTTTGTTAGCATTCAAAATTGATCTGGAGGCAATCATATCTCTCAAGACCACAATCATGTTTGCGATCTTGACTATCTCTGGAGATAACTCTTCTGGAGTTGTTTTTTGGGGGATTTTCTAAAATACCATCTATGTAATCCCGTATAACATCTTGACTGAAGTCAATTGGGTTTTGACTTTATTGGTGGGCCTTAACTGAAAATCTAACTGAGATGGTATTTTAGAAAAAATTTAAAAAGTGATGGTATTTTTGCTTAGAGGTAGTAAAAGTGATGGTATTTTAGCTAAATTCTCTTGTTTTTTTTTTGTCCAAATGTGTAAGTTTCTGAGATTAGGTATGAATTAAGGGAATTTGGCCGCTAATTTGATTTTCAGAATGTCTGTAAAACATATACTTGTGAGTAATTCTATTTCTAACCAAAATATTATGATAGGTAAGTTTTGAAAGATAACCAATCTGGGAGGGAATGAATCCCTAGAGTTTCGCGAAACATCCCTTAAGGGATCAAGACCGTGACACCTCCCTCGTTTTTACCTGTGATTCCGTCCCACTTGAATGGACTTTTTGTATTGGCAGTGGAACTTCTCTTCCAGGAACGGAGGAATGAGCGACATTGTACAGTGAATCGAACGACACTCTCTTTATTAAGTTTATTGAACAGGTTGGATGCTGCGTTAAGAATTTGAATGGCATTCCTTGATCAATAATTGTTGTCTGAATAGATGAATTAAGGCTTCGTATGTTTATCTACATCCTGATCCACCACCATACCAGATAGGCATATGTAATTTGGTAGAAGGGATTGATTTTTCATATTTGCGAATAGCATATGATCGTACAGTTTCTTGCTTCCATCTGTATCGAAAACATAATCGCAACCGTCTATAATAGATAGTCCGGTCAGAAATTGCGGTCAGTCTTAAAATGCAGGTGAGCCGCTTAGATCAAATAGGGAAAAAAAATCAACGATGGTAATTGAACCTGCACTGTACGGGCAGATCTCTAACCCTTAAGAGTATCCATTTCTTGTGATCCCCTCCCCATTTGTGCAGCCGAAAGTGAAACTCCGAACCATAACCCTGAAAAAACCTTTGTGATCCATCAATAATAGTTTTCCCTCACAATGATATTTCCTCTCAAAACACTAAGATCAAACTTCCCTCTGGTTTCACCATTTCTTTTTAAAGGCTTATTGTGTTCTACATTGTGATCTGCCATGAAATTACCTGCCCACAAAGGTTGTGAGAGTGCTGAACCGAGTGATGGTGTTAAACTCTCCTTTCAAACAGTTAGTAGGAAGAACATGATGCGTCACCAATTCACCATATAATGTTTCGGATGTTACAAACAGGGACGGGCCTACAGCTGGACTAAGGTGGTCGTAGCCCGTCCTAGATTTTGACAAACTAAAATTTAGGTAATGAAATTTTGTTCATTTTTTAGTTTAGCCCACCAAAATATTATGAGTAGCCATCTTTCATATAGTTTTAGCCCATAAATGAGAGCATTAATACCTAAATTTGTGTGAAATGTATGATTACTTTTCCATTTTTCTTCCGATCTCTCCACAAATTACAGTTGTTTAGTAGTTATACACTCTGTTCCTAAAAAATTTGCAGCGGCCTTCGGCCTCCATGGCAGTCAATGATATTCTAGCCCTACCCAATAAAGAATCCTAGGTCCGTCCTTGGTTACAAATCTGGGTTTTATTATCTTTAATTTGTTATTTTTGCCTTTATGACTTGTATTGTATTCGCTGGTAAAATCATTTATCTCTTCTTAGTCTTTACTGTAAATTATTTCAGGAGCATTTTGGATTACAAAAACTAATTTTAACTCAACTTCATTCAGAATTTACCAAATAGCTATAGCTGGTGTAGAAATGCAACTCAACAGAATTATGGCCGGTGCTTCATTTAAGCTATGCCATGGGGTTGTTGTGCGAACCAAGGGCTCGATTACCACTATTGCGACATTAGTCCTTTCAGTAACCATCGTTTGTTGCTTTCTCTCGTGTGTTTATTTTGAAGACCTTCAGATTATTTGTCGTGTTTAGGTATTGATAAACATCTTAAACAGATCCGGTTGATATGAACTCCCTCCCTCCCTCCATTATTCTCTTGAAAGAAAATGCTGTCACTATTTAACAACAGACCAGTTACAAAAAGAAGAAGATAAATTCAGGTTACGGCCTTCGACTGCGCATTTCCGTTGCAGGAATTAAGACCTCACCAAGCAAGATGTGCATCCCAAATGATGCAACTGTTACCACAACAAGATGAAATGATCTTTCCACACATCGCCGCATTGCACAAAATGCACATTTGTTGATCATGCCCTAGATTGCTTTATAGATAAAACCGAAGAAAGCTGATGCAACAGCTGCTGATCCATCTGATCACATTGCCGCATTGCACAAAATGCTCAGTTGTTAATCATGTTGTTGGAATCTCAAGACGTTGCTTACTTGCCTGATCCTCTCCTGTCTATCTTTCTCCTTTGCAATACGCCATTGGGTACGCAGTCTCTTCAGCTCTTTCTTGGTTAATTTTAAAGGTTGGGGAGGTGGTGGGACGGGTTCGGCTGTGGGTTCAATTGGCAGAGGGTGCTCAACATATAATGTGATGTTCTCCATTTTTAGTTTATCTTCAGTGATACTGTTGCCACCGTTGATATCACCATAGTTTCCAGAAGGCAAAAGCATAATGTCCCACCACTCGGCCTCATCAGGTATCAGGTCCATTGGTTTTTCTTTGATGATCAATCTCTCGGATAGTTCTATCAGATTCCGGTACTCGGCCTTCGCTTTTGCTAGCATTGCTAGTTTTGCCTTCACCTGTTTTGCTCGTGCTTCTAATCGGCTTGTGAACTTAAATAACTCTGCCTGTTGTGACCGACTACACACACCTTCCTCCAGATATTGAAAATTCATTCTCGTTGGCCTCAACAGCTTCTCAAGTCTGGAATTCATTGGAGGAAGTTTTTCCATTCCAATTAAATTGAAAGAATTAAAGATGCAAAATTTAAAGCTAAGTTTTGTGTGTGTTTCTTCTCGTGGTAGAGAGGTTGTGTTGTGGCTCCTTATATAGCCAACCCAAATCCGCATTCAGGAAACAGGCGAAGTTTCCTAATCCATTGCCTCTAGAAATAACTTCAATAAATAGCCATCCATTGCAGCCCAAGTTTCCTAATCCACTAGGTTTAGGACACAACATAGTTTCCTAATTGGTTCGAATCAGTAAGGTGCGTGTGCTGTGTGTTTGCCCATTTACATTATGGTTTACTCATGATCGGTTATTTTGATTTCAACCATTTGATCTAATGTCTGATCCACTTAACTCAAATTGGTGACCTACTTTTTTGGCACTTGTACTTGTGATAAGTACTTGATACACGTGGAAAAACTAAAAGGGTAACAATTTTTCATTTTTCGGGGCCTGGACTTCGTCGAAGGTTTAAGTTCTATGGGCTACATTTTCAGGTGATAAAAGAGCAATGAGCTGCATAGAAAGAAAAGAAAACGCAACAGACTACAGAGAGGGTACATTCATATATGTAGCGACCTGTCGTCACGCTGTCAAGGGTATGACGTCTGACCTCTCTCTGGTGAACAACGTTGTGCTGCCGTTTAGCACGCACCTAGAACTCACCTAGAACTCGACAGTGGTTACATCAGATAAACAAAAAGAAATAAACAAGAGACACTGAGGAGGTTACGCTCATGAAACTGGAAAAAGTTCACATGATAAGCGATATGTATCCCTGAATTTTGTTGCCTAGCCTAGCCCACGTGTGTCAAAACATAATCACACCCGTTCAAATCAAACAGTACTGAAGATAAAACCAACGATCATAAATAAACCCTACACTAGATCTGGCAGCTTATAAGATGAATACTTGTCTTCCATTCTTATGTATCTGTGAAGCCGATTTTTTGAATCCAAACCTAACCCTAAAAATTAGATCTCTAGTCTCAATGGAAACAAAAGCACTAAATACATTCCATCAACTTTTTTTACGCACAATAATATTTCCTCTCGAAAAACTAAGATAATTTGGTTGTCATATTCCACAATCTTATTTTTATTTTGTTCTAGATTGAGCGAAAAATTGGTTTCTCCTTACTTTTTCGTTCTCTGTCTGTTTGCTGCTATGTAGCTGCTGGTTTCTGTGACGTTGGATGATGAACTCTTCTTTCAAGCATGATCCACCACCATAAAATATTTCCACTACTACAGATCTGGGTTTTATTTGTTAGTTAACCTCTCTGAGCTATTCTTCTAATCTTTATTAAAGAATCTTTCGAGTTTGAATGTGAAAACACAGGTTAATGAGTAATAATCAAGACTAATGTAAGTTTGTTAATTTTTTTTATCTTTTGGCTTGTTTTTTGTTTTGTATTGTGAGTATGAGTGATTTCAGGAGCATTTTGGCAAGGTTGCCAAAAAAGGATTTCACTCTAAATGTGTACCAACTAGCTGGTTTAGAAATGCAAAATGTTAGCTAAAATAGATATACAAACTTTGTTACTTGCAGCAACTAAGTAGAAATATGGTGCTTTATTTATTTATGCCATGCAATGGGGTTTGTTTATTTCTGTACCTTTCAAGTGATCAGAAGATCTCCTGTTTGTATTACTTTTTCTTGTTGTTAAATGCAGCTTGTTAAGTTCAATTACTGCCTAAGATGTATGTTTCTTGAGCTGAGGATTGAGATACAATTGTCACTTCTTCGAATTCGCCATTTGCGCTTGTGGTCATGTTAACATATGCAAAATCGCAGCTGAAATTATTTATTTGCATTACTTTTAGTTCTTAATTTGAGAGAACCAGGCATGAAGATCAAGTTAATAATTGACCAAATGATACTGCACTTCTTGAAATAAAGTAAGAAAGAAGAACAAACTTTGCATGATTCATGAACCAAAACTTATCTTAATTTTCTTCTTAGGAGGCAATCATCTCTCAAGACCTCAATCATGTTTGTGATCCTGACTATTTTGGCATCCATCCCCTAAGTAAGCAAATTTATAAATGTAACTTCAATTCTAGCAACCCGAGTTAACTCTTCTGGAGTTGTTTTGTGCATAATGTGTGTAAGTTGGTGAGATTAGAGTCAGATGTAGGGATTCCGCCTTACCCATTAAAGCAAAGAACCTCAATCATGAAGTGTGTAAGTTGTTGTAATCATGTTGTTAATTCTCTCCTGTCTATCTCTCTCCTTTGCAATACGCCATTGGGTACGCAGTCTCTTCCGTTCTTTCTTGGGTAGATCTAAAAGTTGGGGAGGTGGTGGGACGGGTTCAGCTGTGGGGTCTATTGGCATAGGGTGCTCCACATACATTGTGATGTTCTCCATTTTTAGTTTATCTTCAGTGATACTGTTGCCGCCGCTGCTGATGCCACCATAGTTTCCAGAAGGCAAAAGAATAATGTCCCACCACTCGGCCTCATCAGGTATCAGGTCCATTGGTTTTTCTTTGATGATCAATCTCTCGGATAGTTCTATCAGATTCCGGTACTCGGCCTTCGCTTTTGTCAGCTGTGCCTGTTTTGCCTTCAACTCTTTTGCGAGTGCTTCTACTTTTTTATTGAACTTAAACATCTCTGCCTGTTGTGACCGACTACACACACCTTCGGCCTTCCTCCACAAATTGAAAATTCAATCTCTTTGGCCTCAACAGCTTCTCAAGTCTGGATTCCATTGGAGAAACTTTATCCATTCCAATAAAATTGAAAGAATTTAAAATGCAAAATCTAAAGCAAAGTGTTGTGTGTTTTTCTCGTGGGTTGTGTTGTGGCTCCTTATATAGCCAACTCAAATCCGTATTCAGGAAACTGATAAGTTTCCTAATCCATTACAGCCTAAGTTTCCTAATTCACTAGGTTTAGGACACAACATGGCTAGTTTCCTAATTGCATCAGTACTTGCAAAAACCACCACAAAATCGTACCGAGGAAACCAAGTTTTCACTGGAGACTTATATAAGAATCGTGCTTTGAGCCACCCGAAAAATCTGCACCCCCTCCTTTAGTACCTCCAAGTAGTCATTCTAATACTCCCCTTAGTTTTTCAACTTTTTTAAATACCAAATTACCCTTATTTAATTAGTGCTAATTAATTTCATTAGAGTTAATAATATGATTAGAGTTAATAAAAAAACTTCACTCACCAAAACAAAACTTCTCTTCTTCTTCTTCTTCTTCTTCTCTAAAACCAAAACAACGAAATTCCTCGCGAAATCATCGAAACTCAAAACCAAAACAACGAAATTCCTCGCGAAATCATCGAAACTCATCGATTTAGGAAAATTAATCATGTGCGTTCTATATAACATGACGAGGTCTAAAACAAAGGCTGGAAATCGATCCAAAAAACCACAATCTCCACCGGATCCGGATGAACCCACTCTTGCCCAAGTTCAACTTCAAAATCGAATCGAGTGAGAAAAAGAAGAAATGGTCCTGATTGGAAGATAATTTCACAAACCCATTTCATCATATTTGAGTCTTATGGTGTGTGATTGAATTATTATGTTGTTTCCATGGGTGAATCGAGAGATTTCGTCGAAAAAACGCACTTTCAGAGCCATATTCGGCCCCTAAAAAAACCCAGAATAGGGGCCGAATGCTCCATTTTCCCTGAGAATGAAGAACAGTTTGGCCCCTATTTTAGTTTTTTTTTAAGGCCGAATGTGGATTCGGCCTGTATTATTATTTTTTTTTGGCAGCCGAATGTGTATTCGGCCCTTAAATCTTTATTTTTTTTAGGGCCGAATGTGCATTCGGCCCCTAAATGCTTATTTTCTTAAATCCTTTTTTTTAGGGCCGAATGTGTATTCAGCCCCTAACTTCTTATTTTTTTTTAGGGCCGAATCCACGATATTATGTAATACAGGCCGAAGGTCAAAAAACTCCTATCAAGTCTGCTTCTGAATTAACTAAGGGAGGCCGAATCCACTGTCCTATCATGATATCGGTAAAATTTAAGATCACACTGCTTTCAGTCACCATGATATCTACAGTCCCCTATTTAAAAACCACAGTCCCTAAAAAAACCAGGATAAACAAAGTTTAATCTTTGGATATGTTGTTATCAAAACTAGCTGGTTGTCTCTAAAATGATAATGATAATTTAGTGTCTGACTTTCTATGTGAGTTTTTTTATTCAAATGGCTTGATCCATTCAAAGAAGAACCAAAGAGGCATGACAGAACCAGAAAAATGGATATTTTTTCATATTTCCTTGAAACATCATAGACTGGAATGGAATTTTCTTGAAAGGACATGGTTGTAGAACATAGTCTGACTTCTGGCATCAACTATGACTTCTTCATTCAGAATAGTTTGAACAGAGGCTTATCGATCGAAATGGTCATTGAAAATCCCCACAACTCTTCGGAAATGATTACGACTTGGAAGAAATCAATATCATTCATATCATTCATATCATTCATATTAGGAATGATATTTAATAGGAAATATTCTTTTGATTCCCATTTTAATTGAGACAGTGAATGGAAATCTATTGCAACATAATGGGTGTGTCTGTGCTCATCTTTCTGTTCTTCCCATTCCTTTGTTTCCCATATTTGAGAAATTTATGATGCAGGTAAAAAATTGACAGCAATTGTCTATGCAGTTCTTGGTTTCATCTTAGCATTATCAATGATATTAAATTGGTATGCTGTATCTGTCCCTGGATTTTCGGTGCTCTCCTTGACCACCACAATTTATTTGCCTCCGATGGGATTCTATGGCACTCAACAGATGCAAACCAAGAAGCCATCACTATCAGAACGGGCCTAGATGACTCGACTATCAGAATCTACCAACAAATAATTCTAAATGAGAACTCAGCATCTCCATTAGCCAGATTTGTTTAGGAATAGACAGCACCATATTCGGCCCCAAAATAAAAACTAAGTTAAGGGTCGAATGTGCATTCGGCCCTTAAAAAAAAAATATAGGGGCCGAATTGCTCTTCGTGTTCGTGAACACTGGAGCATCGGCCCCTATCCTGGATTATTTTAGGGGCCGAATATAGTTCTGAAAGTGCGTTTTTTCGACGAAATCTCTCAATTCATCCATGGAAACAACATAATAATTCAATCACACACCATAATACTCAAGTATGATGAAATGGGTTTGTGAAATTTCCTTCGAATCGCGACCATTTCTTCTTTTTCACGCTCGATTTGATTTTGACGTTGAACTTGGGCAAGAGTGGGTTCATCCGGATCCGGTGGAGATTGTGGTTGTTTGGATCGATTTCCAGCCTTTGTTTTCGACCTCGTCATGTTATATAGAACGCACAGGATTAATTTTCCTAAATCGACGAGTTTCGATGATTTCGCGACGAATTTCGTTGTTTTGGTTTTAGAGAAGAAGAAGAAGAAGAAGAAGAAGAAGAAGAGAAGTTTTGTTTTGGTGAAGAGAAGTTTTTTTTTTTTGTTTTAGGAATAGGATTAAGAATATATAGGTTAATTAGTTCAAGGGTATACTAGTAATTTTTAGTGCTAATTGAGGGATAACTTAGACATTTCATAGCAAGGGCATTAACGTAATTTCTTGGGAGGGGACGCAGAATTTTTGAAGGGCTCAAAGCACCCTTCTTATATAAAGTTTTCTGATGGAGACATGGAGTATATAAAGTTTCACTGGGTTAAATGTTTTTCGCCGTCTAACCGAGCCTTACAATTATTAATTCATAGTCCATTGGGCCAAGTCTTCAATCTGTAAACCCATTTCCTTACATTCTTGGGCTTTGAAACCTATTCCCTTGTCCTTGGTAACCTCAGGCTAAATGGCTAAATTATACCGAACCTGCTAGGCAGTAACACCGGATTTGATACCAAGTTTTGTGAAAATTTGGTTGGTGGATTTCCTCCACCCTAACCCTACACCATAAATATGCAGGGAGACCCCGCATTACATATGAACCAATAGTGTTTTAACCTCTAGTAGTGTCAAAATTTAGTGCCAAAAAACGGGTGTTCCTTTAGCATTTTCGAAATTATACATACAGGTACAATCAAGATCTGTGTAGTCCTTGAACATACAGTAATTCAGACACATGACTTATTAAAGGCAACGACGTCTGCTTGGATCTTATCTTTGTTTACCGTTGTCGACACAAACAACAGTCTTAAATCTGGATGATATTACAAAATGATTTACCACTTCCTAAATTTGCAAGTCGTTTGTGAGAAGATAAACGCATGAGCACGACCCTTCAAATTTTCTCATTCTCTGAATTCTAGGATTTAATTCAGTGACATTAATCGAAATTGTTGAACAGGAGTTTGATACAATGTAATAGACAGAGAAGTAAATTATCTGTTAGTTGTGGATTCCAAATAATGAAACAAAAGATGATCAGTCCTTAGGGCCGTTCGTTGAATTTTAAGCTCTTCAAAATCATTTGCCATGTCAATACGTTTAACGTAATTGGGCCGACCGACATAGTCTCTTTTATGACCATTTTTTTTTTTTTTGTAAAATTAATCCTAATAAAATTGAAAAAAGATTGGAAATGGTAGACCCTCTAAATTACTAAGTTATCCTATTTTAAAATCAAATTAAGGTAAAAAAAATTGTTATTTTTGTATCGGTTAAGGGCAAATACGTAACACTGTTTTAAAGAAATGTGGAAATAACTAAGTAGCCCTCCTAATGTTTAATATTGATATGACTAAGTAGTCCTTATAAAATCTAATAATAACCCTTCCCTATCATTTTCTACTAATTACACTCATCTTTCTATCACACAACCAACACCACCACTAGTACATCCACCACCCAACACATTTCACCACCACCACCACCACCACATTTCACCACCGCCACCACCAACCACTGCCACCGCCAAAACTACATTCTGCCACTGCCACTGCCACCACAACATTCCACCACCACCACCACACATTCCACCGCCACACTGCACACATAATTTCTTGGTCGTCCCCCACCGTGGCAGCGGTCATCTAGTTTAGGTACACCTAAGTTTCAATAAATATCTCAAACAACTAAAAAAATTATTGTAATTTAAGGTAAGTATAACTGTACAAGCTACCAAAGATTGTAATTGTAAATTGTTATTGATGTCTCTTTGCTTTAATGGGTAAGGCTGTGTTTGTAATAGCACATTTAACACGCTACACGTGGCAAGATCTGAAGAGGG
>JAJJMA010080187.1:0-10595 GCA_023529015.1 Papaver nudicaule
AGAACCTTTCTCTCCCCAGAACTCCAAGAGCCGGAGAACTCAAAGACAGAGATGGATAGATAACTATCACCAAGGCGACAAGACAATTATAAAAGCAGAATTAAATTCAAGTAATGAGCCATACGACATCTACAAAAATAAATAAACAACACAGTTCGACATCCTCAAGAGAAAATGGGAAAAAGTAAAGACTAAACTAAGGGCATGACAACTTCTAGAGCATGAGCATGTTGACATCGGGCAATCTCTGAATCGATATCCCGGACCATCCGTTCCGCCTCAAGGAGACTACTGAGGGCCGCGGTATTCTTGATATGACTATCATTCATCTCCGCCCGGAGCTCATTAACCTGAATGGCACCAAACTGGGCACCAGGAGCCGCTTGCTTTTTGCAGGCCTCTTCCCAAGCAGTACGTCGCTCCGCCCATTGTTGCGAGTAATGGTCCCGCTTAGCACGTCTATGATTGACAATTAGCAGTGCCTCCGTCCTTACTGACTCAAGGCGCTCGATTTCCGCCGCCAAGTCCCTCGGGACGGAAACACTAGGGGAAGCACCCAATGACACGAAATAACCGCGAAGCCTGAAAGACATATCTATTCCGTCGTTTGATGAAGGTGGCAAAGCAAGAAAAGAAGAGAGAAGAACAGAATATAGAGTACTGAAAGATGAAATGACGATATGATAAAGCCTATATATATATATATATATATATATATGATGAAAGAGAAACATTTAATACAGTGATAGAAGTGCAAACGACACGTGCATTACATGCAAAAGGGAAAAGGAAGAGGAGAGAATTAACACATTAAATAACAGGAAAACACGCTTTGGCTACGCAGGCATGGGCGTTTGAAGTTGTCGAAGCGCTAAAGGATTTCCTTGAGCATGAGGTCCAGCACCCGGAGTGCCCGCCTTAACGCATACTTGTCTAAAGTCGCATCCACGCGGCGAGACTGATAAAACCTAAAAGATGTCGACAAGGCCGGAGGAATCTCTAGCCCCTGCCGGCGAAGATGAGTTATCTCTGTGTCTAGCTCCATAAAGCGTACAAAAGACTTATCGGCCACCGAGCTTAAGTGCAGCGCGGCAACCTGCAAAGCCGATGATGCCAATTGAAGAAAAAGAGGTAAACTACAAACATCTCGAGACATTTTCCAAAAAAAAAAAAAAAAAAAATTCCACAGTAAAAGAGTAGAGATTAATATCAGGATTAAAGCTAGTATATATATATATATAAGGGGGGGAAGGAAGAGGAGAGCATTAATGATAAAGCATGTGTCAACCATAAAGAGAATAAAATGAAAAATGTCAAGTCCACGAAAAAGGAAACAAGTTCAAATAGCAACCCACAGAAAAAAGAAGAAACAAAGCCAATAAAAAGTCTAAGGAAGAGAAACTAATTCGGCACGCTTGGCCACGATCTCTGCCTCTCGCTCGGCAATGCTGTTGGAGGCCTCAGCAATCTTGGAGACTGCCTCAGATACCTGCTTAGCCAGCCCATCACGGATGCCCTCCTGCTTCCGGACCTCCCCCTGTAGCGACGATACTTCTTGCTCTAAAGCGGCTATTTCGCCTGGAAGGTAGGCTTTCCGATTGGTCAACCGCTCCTCCTTGTCAGTGAGTAGGTCTTGCAACCACGCGATATTGCATCGAGATGTTGCCGGAAAGTTCAGCATCTCCCTCCACGCAGCTATCTGCGGTTGAGCCGGAAGGGCTGAGCCAAGAGATTGAACTTCGGTCGAGACGCCAAGCACCAAATTGACAGCTGAGACAAGGGTGTTGGCATCCTTAAAGAGCTCAAGAGAAGCGATATGTCCGTACTCCTCGACTAGTTGTTTGTAGTGGAGGGCATGCTCTTGAGGGACCGGGAAGCCGTAAACCCTGACATAGGCTCTGCGATCGTATAGCGAATAAGGGGAGGCAAATTCGAACATGGCAGCACGGCCGATGGGTTCATCCTCTACCACTATGTCCGGCATGACGGGTTGAGGTGTGGGAGAATTGGAAGAAAGGGCAGGTCGACTAAGCTTTCCGGAGCCAGAACCTGATCCGGACCGGGCCATGGTGGAAAAATTGCGCTTGGGCATTTGAGACTACAAAGACAGAGAAACGTGTCAAGCCGGAAGGGACAAGAGAATCGCAAGTATAAATGAAAAGGGACGATAACCAAAAGGGGACTTACACCAGGGAGAGTAGCGATGTCGTGGAGGGGCTGAGAGAAGGAATCCGCTTCTTGATCAAAGTCTGGATTGAATTGAGAAAGATTGTCGAGTTAGAAATGAAAGCAAAGGAAAAGAAAAACCATATATATAGAGAGAAATAAATATTGATGACGATACCAAGGTACGACAAATGTGCGACGCGTGTCACGATAATAAATACCTAAATGCCTTGGTATTGTAGCTGACCATCAGGAAGAGTAGCCTCTTCTTCAGTAACAGTTCGGTGACCATGATGACCACCATTGTCACCCTTAGAGGAAGAGTCTGGTAACTGCGAGTTGGAAGCGGAGCCAAGACGGAGCCCTGTCAACTTAATTTTCTTCCTGGACCGATTAGTGTCTTGGTTCTCGGCAACTCTGGCCTGCATGGGGACGTGGGGAGATGAATCAAGAGAACGCGGAAGCCGCAGGACCGGAGGGCGATCGGAATCTCGACGAGCTTTCCTTGCAAGATAGCTCGCCGGCCATTCAGCTAGGGGCAGTCCGATGTACTCCGGAAGGAATACTGGTCGAGCCCGAACCCCTGCCGATGGCTGATCCAAAAGACCCTTACATCAAACGGGACAAGAGGAGAGGAACGGGGGAAGAATTTATAAGAAGGGAGAAGAAAGAAAGGGGAATCTTTACCTCATACGCGGCCCGTCGATGCACTGCCTACTCTGGGAGGGTCATTGGTACCCGAACTGTCTGGCCACACTTGCTAGCCGGAGTGGCTTTCCCCTTGCTGCTCGCGGCTAAGTTGTGCTGCCTAGCTACGGCCGGATCTCGTCTGATACGACCTCCGCGGTGAAGTATTTCCGGCTCAATCCATTCGACAAGAACAGGCGGAGAACTGACAAATTCGGCCATACGAGCCAGCTCCGCAAGCCAGTAAGTATACCATCTCTGAGTGCACTGAAGATTCCGGTAATTGTGAGGGATAGGGAGAATAAAAGGACAGGCCCGGATGTAGACGTCCGACCCTTCCTTCAGAACAAATCGATTGAAGGCAGCTGCCGCCAGGTCCTCACGCTCGCCACAAGAGGTTGTTGGAAGTTTTCCGGAAACACCTTGATTGAATCCAGCTTGACGGGCGACCCGATCGATGCAGTAAATTTCCGCATAGAAACGACCGTCGTAGAATCCCGGGAGATATCCCCGTGTAGCCGATGCGACGAAGTCCCACTCCTCTCGAGATAGTTCATTCCGTTCATGAGTATTGAGCTCTAAGCCTTCATCCATGCAAGAGAAAGTGGAAAGCGGGGGACCACTCCGGTCATCTAAGTAAGGACGAAAGGTGAAATTCCGCTGACTATCAAGTAGCTCTTCCAAACTGGGTTTGGGTTGCTTTGGATTGCAGCCCTCGTAGAGGCCAACGCGTGGAAACCAAGTAGAATCTGATGGCAGTCGCCTCCCGGCTTTTGGGATGTTAACCAGCTTATTGGTAGGCTGCTTATACCCTCGACAGTGCTCTTGAATCCACATTTGTAAGAAGCTGGTGGGGACTAGAGTCTCAATCGTATGCTCTTGGTTACCCACTCTCTCCATATCCCGCACCAACACGTCCAGATGATGATATAGACCACCAATAAACATTGGAGCTAGCGGGAAGGTAATACCCCTTGACATGACCACTGCCATCCGGATTATTTGATCCTTCATAGAATCCCGAGGGACCCACTCAAAGAGGTCATGCGCCAAGAAATAGGCAAGAAAGGCCGCCCGCTCTGCCCTCCTGGATTGCCCATGGGTGGGAAGGGTGGGGGGATTAGGTTGGAACTGCTCTGCTTGCTTCTTCTTCTCGAAAAGACGTCTGTCGACATGGGGAGCCCAATATTCCGCCCAGCTAGCGAGAGTAGACTTCTTGTGGTTCTTCTTCTTTTTACCTGCGGAAGGATCTTCACCCGGAGGCGCTGTGCTTTCACCCGGAAGCCCTGAGCTCGAGCTAGCAGCCGAAGGACCCTCATCGCCTCCGTGGATCACTCGATGTGCTGTCTCGATCTTAACTCCCTTCAGAAGCGTAAACAGGGCGTTGTCATCGAGCGTCCACTCCCGGGTCTCCTCCCAAGTGTGAGAGCTATGAATTGGCAAATTCAAAAGCTGAACTGCGTCCTCTAGAATCGGAGCACCCTCGCCCCAAGCGAACAAGAAAGTATGAACCGCGCGCATCCAGCGGCAGGCGAGCAGATTCAAATCACCAGATACCTTGTGCACGAACCTATGCCGGGAGGTTACAAGAGCAGATGTTAACCCCAAATCCTCTATCACCTGGGAATGCTCCGGGATTGAAAACATGTAATCTATCCAGGCAGGCCATTCTGTGCCTACCTTTACGTGAGACTGATACGCTATTGCCGACGTGGTGTAGTCCTTGCGCTCGATAGCTAGTCTGGGGACTCCGGCTAATGGAAGCTCCCCGGGTTCCTCGCCCTCCTCTGAGCAGAGCCAATTATCATTATCTACTACAGAGTACTCATGCTCTTCCGTCCTGAAGATTTTGGCTGTGAAGTCATCTTCGAAGCTAGAAACAGGACCGAGCCCACCTCCCACCGCGAACATCTCTTTGGGAAGACTTTCCCCTTGCCTCGACCCGGAGGTGTCTGCATCGGATCACTCATTATGTGAAAGAGTTTTAACAAGGACAAGAAGCGAAGTCAAGAAAGTAAAAGAATTGAGTCTTAGAAAGTCTGAGGAGAGCCTTATATACTGGAGATAATTACTGCCTCGTCCGTTACTATAACTGAAGCGTTAATCACTCACTCCCTGACACGCGTTTTGGGCCATGTATGTGCTGGCACACCAAGCAAGACACGTGCCAGTGGTCCCAGGCCATGGAAAGGGGGCTATGATGACTGTTGGCCCGACTTGACATCGGTCCAAAACAGTCAGGGGACTTTTGTAGATACCCCCTTTTGGACCAAGGGTAAAATGGTCTTTCTTTCTAATCGAATGGCTCAGGGAGAGCCACTTCGGAGATCACTAGCGTGCTTGACGTGTTCGAAGAAGAGGAGTCCGGGAAATAAGCAAGGTGTCCGGCATTATGATTTGGGAACAAAGAGTTGTAGCTCCGTGAGAGTATGGGTCGTCCGGCAGATGCAAGCCGCGGCTATCAGAAAAGTTTGACTGATGGATACACGTGCTACTGACATCATGACAGTGTCCCCCTGGAAATGTCAGGGACTGACACTAGCAGTCACCCTGAGGAGAGTACGTGTAGGCAGTCAACAGGGAATATTTCCAGATCTGGTTTGGGATAACACGTGTTGTTATCCCAAGGGTTGACTATGTATATAAATAGTCTCCCAGTAGCCATGTTTAGTCATTCAGTTATTACCTTTTGTAAAGATCATCCTGTACTATTTTCTAGAGCAGAGTCTGTACCCTCTGAATTCTCTGACTTAATACAATGGGTTCACTAGCATCATCAGCATTCATACTCGGAGGAGGTGGAGGAGGAGATATGTCATGAGAGTGCCGTTCAGAAAAAGGTATGTCATTGCTGTCACAAAGGTCGTATGGAAGTTGATTTCGACACAAAAATTTCACATCAAAATTACCAGGGACACTAACACATGGAGTATCAGCTGGAAATGGGTGACCTAGATAAGACAACAATTGACCAACTAGGATCCCATAAGGAACAGCCTTGGTTTTATTCCTAGCTGCAGCAACACGGGACATTGTATGCCAAATTACATAAGGAATATCAACCTGATATCCACTGAGAAGCAAAAAGGACAAATAAACTGATTTCAGGTTGGTCATATATTGATGACTAAATGCAGGAAGAATGTTGGATTGGCATATCCTAACCAAGACAACAATAATGGGTTTCAGATGCGCAACTTTAATCTCAGTTTTAAGACGATGGCCATTACTATTCACATGCTCAGGGAGATAAACAGCACGCCTAAACTCATCTTTCGAAACAACCAACTCATCTTCATTAGTAGGTGGAAAAGAAACAGGTTCTAATGGTCTATCAAAACCAAGAACACTCGCAATCACTTGAGGAGTAATCTTGTGTATTTTCCCCTCGATATAAACATCAAATGACTGTTCTTCCTCACATAAGTTATATATTTGTGAATAAAACAGCAGAACAGGAGAAATAAGAGCCGGACCGCGAACATGGAGCAAACTCTTGATCATATTCTTACCACTAAAACACTGTGCAATGGGGTACTCAGGATACCACTCATAATCTATGTATTTCTCAGAAACCACTTTCTTTTCTGAATAATATTTCTCATGGGTTTCCTGTTGAGTAGGATTTAGATACTTTGATGGTGGTGTAATTTTGGGTTTCTTATTTTTAGGTTCCATTTCCAATGTGGTATGATAAAATCAGATAGTATTACAGAATGGAAGCCTTACACCATGAAATTGAAATGCATAAACCTAAGATGATCTAAACCATGAAACTGAATGCACAGTAGAAGAGAAATAGAGATTAGCTGAAGAGAAGTGAGTAGAGTGGAAGCCCTAGATGATGAAATTGAAATGTAGAAAAGGGAAAATGAAATGTTGATTGATACCTTAAGTTCAAGTACTCCATGAGTGCAATGAGTGTTTAACTGCTTACATGATCTGAAGATTCTGAACCCTGAAACCAACAGCCAAGAAGTATTTGCTTAGCGGGAGAAGTTCAGTTCAGTTCACGTTTCCGTTTGAGAAGAATTTGATACATTTGTCAGGCCAAATTAGACAAGTGTAAGGCAAGTGAAACACTTGGCTCTCCTCGTGCACATGCAAGGTAGTACACTTGGTTTCTACTTCTTTAAGATTTGTGCTCCATGTGTGCCAGACTGGCACGGCCCAGCCCGAAGCAAAGACAAAACTTCACAATGTAAATCAACATTTTACATAGTTGATCCCACTCTAAATTAGTCCCATTCTACATTCACATTTGCATTTTACCTTTTTCTATCTTTTTACAAGAGGAAAAACTAAGTAACGGAAGCAAGAACATTGTGCCGGATGGCATAAGTAGCCAGCAGATGAGCCACTTCATTAGCTTTTCGCGGACGAAAACTGAAATCGGTTTGTTGGAACTCAGTGAGCTTGTTGTTGTGTCCAATCTGGGTACCAACATATCTTGTTATTCTCCATGGGGTTTTATTAACAGTACCACCTTGAATAGCTGTACTACTTTTTTTCTGCATCCCCATCGACGATGATTCTATCAAATCTCCTCTCTGCAGCCACACAAATAGCTAGGAGGAACCCTAAAGCCTCAGCATTTACAACGATCGCCAATGTCAGTTTCCGCAGCGACAAACTTACCATGGAAATCCCTGGCTACAACAGCACATACAGCAGCTCCCGGACGCCAAGCAGCATCAACTGTCAGATTCATTACATTGTCGGGAGGGGGAGTCCAACGTTGAGCTCTGGAAACAGGGGGACATGGCTGTAGAAAATCAGCAACAACAACATCATCAGGTTCATGGACGATAACTACCTGAACTTCAATCTTCTCTTTTCAAACGCTAGCTCCTTCATCGCCCTCCAGATGGCCCAAAACATACAAGCACCAAGATTAAAAGAGTAGTACCCATCATTCTTAGACAACCAACTACATAGCAGCTCTTTGACAGTAAGTTGGCTAGGATTCTGCAGCCTCATCACAAGTGGAGAAGCAAAGAGGATGGCCTGTGTGATCTGACATTGGAGAAGGAGATGGTCGACAGACTCTTCAGCACTGTAGCAGGTCATGCAATCTGACTGAACACCATCAACAAACCTGCCTATCTTCTGTAACACTCCGAACTCAGAATAACAGCAGCAAGTGTTGAACATGTACTCAAGCTCTTCGGAATCTCACCTGTAAGCTTGTTCTTAGCAAAAGAAACAAGTCAACAACTCTCAAGTACTCACATTTCTTGAAAAACTCATCTGGAACAGATCCAATCAGTCCATTCTCACTCAAATCTTAGCGCCAATTATTTTCCATGGGAAAGAAATATCGTTAAAAGATTGAAGATTCAACTGAGTTTGCCGCAAGCATTTGCTGAAAGGACTGAGCAGTATAGTCCCCATTAGTAGAATGCATCCATAGGAGGTTATCATCTTCACCCTTATTTATATAAATCTGCAATATTTGTTCTGCCTCGAGTCAAATACCTGTCTCAGCAATGTAGTATTCCAAATAGCATTGTCAGAGTTCTGACAAACTGAACCTGAGGATGAAGGTTCAGGTACCAATGAAGGAGAAAAGCCTGGTAAAGAGAGTATCCAGGGATCAGTCCACACTCTGATATTGGTACCTTTACCCACTACCATATACACCCCTGTTTGATCCCATTCTAAATTAATATTTACATAATTGACCACCACTAGCGGTAACATCACCTTACAGCATCCCGAAAGAGAAACACACCCATCACCAGCAATGAAACTCGCACCTTGAATCACCACCACCATGCTTGAATCACCACTGCCATCAGTAACACCACCTTTCAGCAATCCAAAAGAGAAACACCACCACCAGCAGCAATGAAACTCGCACCTTGACAGCAGCACCAGCCCACAACCATCCACGCAAATCCAATAGATGCAATCATGCAAAGTAGCAAAAGATAACTCCGAAACATGACCAGAAGCTTCCATAGATAGCGCTAAACCATCTTCTTCAAAACCAATACCACCACAGAAGGCAGCCTAGATAATTCTACTCCACCTGACAAATAAACCATTTTCATTAACCAGAACAAGGCAGCCTATATTTTTCAGATTTAACATAAACTTCTCAGAGAATTTCCTTCAATTCATCTGGGAATCCATCTGGATGTAGCACCTCTGTCCCAGGTGCACCATTCTTTGCCAAATAATCTGCTGCTCTGTTACGTTCTCTTGGAACTTTGCCGATCTACAACGGCACAAAGAACTTAGATGCCAACTCTCCTAGTCTCTTTAAGAGAGGGAAGACCGAGCGGTATTCCCCTTTTGCATAATCCTTTACACAATGCTTACAGATAGCATCAAAAGAATTCTCTTGATCAGAATGGAAACTACATCCATCCACTGTCTCGAAAACCCTGTTAACAAGTCGAGCAACATGTTTTGCATTGCAATACAATTGAATGTCTCGAAGAGAATACTCTACTGCAGGTTCGACGGCCCTATTCACGCCCTGCACCTGGTGATAAAGGAAGGACACGGGTTCTGTACAAGCCATAGCTGAAGCAACAATTGGTTTTCCACGGTTGTCGCAAATTATAACGCCATATCCTCCTTTTCTTCCCGCTCTAAAATACCCATCTATGCTTACATAGTAATCCATAACACGATTGCCATCCATAAATTCTGGGGGCGGTGCAGTTCCCTTCTTCCTGGATGCTATCCATTCCTCTTGTTGTTCATTTCTTCTCTTTTCCTTCGCTTGAGCACTTGTACTACAGCTTTGTGAGCCAAAGTTTTTTTGCACATGCGAATCGGCAGAATCATCAGAATCGACATCTGAACTAGTAGAAGCATCTGGATATACAGTAAAATCCTTGTCAGTGCGACCTGGCTGAGGGGTGTAGACAGTATTATAACCCGCATTAGCGTTGTGATCAGCATACGACCACTTATCAGACATCTCTGTAATCAGTGAACAGTTTATGCAGATTAATGGTGGCGCTGCTGAGGGGGAAAGAGTTGGAGGAAGGAGGTTGTTCGTATGATGGATATAGAGTGAGTATTTATAACGGGGTATGTTACCAAAAATAAGAAAAGCCACAAATTGGAAACCGAGCATTATCAAACCTAATAAAGAAAGGCTGCTAAGGGCAGTTCCTATGGATGGATTGGGTATAAAAAGAGAGATATACTTGTCCAAGTGGATGAACAAACAGGTTTTGCCGCTGTGGGAAATTTTTTTGGCGGCCTAAAAGGCGTCGTTCGGTCCAAGTAGCACCGCCGGCAGCATTAATTGAGTCGCTCGATCCAGGTTGTGTCTACAAAACGGCCACCTCAGCATTTACTCCCACTGTAAATTCTCAATCATTTCTCATCCGATTCCCCACTCCAGACACAAAAAAACATATAATTCTCACCGAATTCTCTTATTCTTTTACACATGTGGATGTTGAATACGATATTGAGCTTCCCTCATCTGAAGAGGAAGCAGAAAACGATATAGAAATGATTCATACTTTTAATGAAGAACAAGAAAAGTATCTAATAATTCTGCAACAATTGGATGAAGAAGACGAAACTGCTAGAAAACGTCGGACACTAGTGATGCAGATTTTCACCGGAGCTATATGTACCTCGTATTCCTGAACCAAGGCAAGCTTTTAGAAGAAGATGGACGTGGAGAAAGAGGAATTTTATGAGCGCTGAACCATTCATCGCTTCAATCTTGCTACTACTTTAGCTACTAGAGAGAAGTTATAGTGATA
>JAJJMA010080214.1:8888-20501 GCA_023529015.1 Papaver nudicaule
GTAACCCTTTTCTCTGTTAGCTGCTTTACTGATGTGGTTTTCTTTTCAGAAGCTTGAGCAGGAAAATCCACAAGTTCAGGAGCAGATCAATCACTCGAGGAAGAGGAAAGAACCTTTGAAGTTGGCTGATGAAAAGGGGCAAGATGGTCTGGTGAGAAAACACTACATGCCTCGGTTATCTTCTGGGTATGGATGTCTGCCTCTGTTTTAGAACCTGACAATTGTGGCCGCTTTTTAGCAGGGTGAAGTGTTCCAGGTTGACGATGGTGTAATGAAATTTTCTTCGTGTGACCCAAGTCGGGAGAAACCTGCTTTTAGTGGCGTGAACAAGAAGCTTGTGAAGACTATTTCCCGAACTGTTGTTTCGCAGAGACCTACTGTAAAGACTGCTGGCAAAGGTTTAGTTGTTCCTGCCACGTCCGTAGGAAGAACCGATGGCGGGGGTACCGAGGTTGAAAAGGTCGAACCTTTGAAGAGGCAGAAAAGGGGGTCTTCAAATGAGCTAGTCCTTCGGGACGCTATCTTGGCGACGTGCCCCCAAATTGTTGTGTCAACGCAGGGGCCTACTGCTCCTGTATTTGCTGAGGTCCGGGTTGTTGATCCTTGCCCGTTTGGCATAGGTTTTAATCAATATGGCTCCAACGACTGTTTTGTAGATGCTTCGTTGGGTCAATCCTCCCGATCTGCTTCGGTCACAGGTTCAGTTCCTGTTAGTTTTGCACGGAGGCCTTGCTCGGCGGAGGATGCGCGGAAGCTCCTTGAACGAAGTTCTATTCCTGGTCCTTATGCCGAAGATCTTTCCGAACATTTGAAAGCATATGCTAGGGATCCCCTAAAGCATCCGTTGGATCCTTCAGTAGCTAGGTTTCTTTCTCAAGCGTTTTCTGGCAACTGGGATAGAAAAGTTCTTGCCTCGTCTACTCCCAATCATCAAGCATTTATTGAAGCCATGAGTGTGTTTTTGCTTTGATTTGCTCTCTATGTTTCGTACGGTTCATATACCGATTTGGTTTTTGTATGTCTTTTCTCTGCAGCAAAGGCATCATGGAATGTACCTGTTGGACCTGGCTGATGTGCGAGGTCATGAGATTACCCGTCTTGATGCGGATATTCAATCTTTACAACAAGAGAAAAGTGATATCTCTAAGGATGTGAAGGAGTTGGAGAAGCGCCTTGAAGGTGTTGCTAAGGAGCGGGATGGTTACGCACGAGAGTTCGAAGCTGAGAAAAAGCAAGTTTCGAAGCTGAGCGCCGAGTTAATTCTTAAGGGAAACGAGCTCCGCCTTTCACAAGGTGCTTGTGAAGAGAAGGATGGCAGGCTTGCATCTCTTAACGAGGAAGTTTTGAAGCTCCAAGGGCATATTAACGGGGAAGCTAATCGAACGGCCTTGTTCAGCCGTCAACATAGTAGGTTCTTGTTTAGGGATTTTGGCATGCGGCCTCCCTACTACAATAATGGCGAAAATGACCCTGATGCTTCCCTAGAGTCCGATAAAGGACTTGTTTCTTCCGCAGATGTTAAGGCGTTAGTAGCACAACTGAAGGCTGCGAGGGAAAATGATGACTTTGAGGAGATGGGTAGTGAAAGTGGCGAAGCTAATGGTGAAGATGAGAGGAATGGTGATGGGATGTTGGTCGAGAATCCGAGTGAGGACAAGGGTGAGACAATTAAGGGTAATGAGAATGTTGATGCCTCTTTTGTTGATTCTGAGATAAATGTCAAAGCTCCTAGCCAATCTGCTAGTACTCCGAGGGTTACTGCTTCACCGATAAGGGATAGTGATGATCCGAAGGCTTCGGTTTCTCAGGCTGGTCCCGATGTTGTTGCTGGGGAAGATGCTGCCATCAAGGAGATTGTTGAAACTGTTTAACTAGAAGATACCTTGCCCCTGTTTCCCTTATTTCTTTATGTTTGTGTGTGACTTGCTGCAGTTTGCTGCTTCTGAATTTTACTTTATAAGTGTGTATTTATCTTCCACTGCTTTGCTTTATTGGCTGTTATGGTTACTTGAGGTGCAACTTCGGGGCTTACTTCGATGTAGGAGATAGTGACCAAGCTAGTGGGAGCGTACGGATCATCCTTCCCAAAGGATTTAAGTTACTTGCACTGGTTTCAAGCAAACACTGGCTATGGATAGCGTGGGCATCCGCTTTGCCTTATTGCATTAGGTAGGTACCGAAGATATTTGTTTATCTTACTAGAGGGCATGGTGGTGCCCTGATAACCTTTATCCTAAGTAAATGTAGGAGCTTAAAATGGATGCCCCATTTCTCAATAATAAAGTAACACGATGGGAGAATGCCGGTCAAGGCTGGAGCTTAGACATGGCACTTTTCTCTTATCGCGGCCTAAAGTTCGACCCATCCAAATCTTTAACAGCCCCCCCCCCCCCCTGAGGCTTAGTTTTTTAGAGGGGTCCCTCGGCTGCGTACTTTGCTGCTTGTTTTGAGAGCGAAGTAGCTGCCTCGGGGTTCCATCTTCCTCTATAGGTAGATGTTAATCCCATTTATCGTCCCCTCGACGCCCGAGAACGTGAAGTCCTCGTGGTCATTTGGTAGTGGGCACGAATGTATCATCAGCTGATGTAGCCTTGATTCAAGGTGCCCACCGCTAACGGGGTGTCTTGTGGGTAGAGGACCGTGCCATATAACTCGTAGGGCCCTTACGATTTATATGGTCATCAGCTCTGTGCCTGCTATTCGAGGTCTTTATGTTTGTTGGCGTTTTTTTGCCCCGGCGTTACAGCATTTTTGTTTGTTGGCGTTTTTTGCCTCGGCGTTACAGCCTTTTTGTTTGTTGGCGTTTTTTGCCTCGGCGTTACAGCCTTTGACTAGGTCATTCTTTTGGAGTTTGATTCGGCGTGCTTGCCGTGTAAATTTTTTTTTTATTTCGAGGATACCCAATACATTTTTATGTATAATATTTCCTTATATATTTTGCATTCCATGCATTGCCGAGTCCCAGGCCATCTTTTTCGTCAATTAGTTTGTATGCTCATTTTCCTGCCTTCTGTTTGATTTTGTACGGCCCTTCCCAAACTGGTTCCAATTTTCCTTCGCTTCCTTTTTGGTATGGCGGTATTTCTCGTAGTACAAGTTCGCCAGGCTGAAACTCTCTTTCAATTACTTTTTTGTTGTACCCTCGGGCTGCCCCTTTCTGATAATTGATGATGTGTTGCCGAGCCTCCTCTCTTGCTTCTTCGAGGTCGTCCAATTTTGCGTATATTAAATCTGCGGAAAGGTTCTGCTCCCACGCTTTGTATTTATCTGTTGGTATCATTATTTCTGTAGGCAGCACTGCCTCAGTTCCAAATGTTAGGTGAAAAGGAGTCATTCCCGTTGCTCGTCTTTGGGAGGTTCGGAATGCCCATAGTACGTTGTGCAGGTGTTCGCACCATTGCTTTTTGTGGGGCAGTACTCTTTTTTTCAAGTTATCCCCTATTGTTTTGTTTGTCGCCTCTGCCTGGCCATTACTTTGAGGATATATCGGCGTCAAGGTCCCTAGCCTTACGTTGTATTGATTTAGCAGTTCTTTAACCTCGGCGCTGAGGAATTCTTGGGCGTTGTCCGAGACTATTTCCGCAGGTACTCTGAATTGGCAGAATATGTTTTCCCAGAAGAAGGTAAACACCTCTTGTCCTGTGTGATTCCTTAAAGCTTTGCTTCGATCCATTTGGAGAAGTAGTCGGTTGCGATTATGATATACCTTCTTTGTCCTGTTCCTGGAATGAATGGACCGACGATGTCTACCCCCCATTTGGCAAAATGCCATGGGCTCAACACCGAATTCAAGTTTGTTGCTGGTGCATGGATTCGTTTAGCGAATCTTTGACATGGGTCGCATTTTTGAGAGATGCTTTTGGCGTCAGCATGCATATATGGCCAATAGTATCCCTGGGCCTTGGTTCGCTGTGCGAGTGCTCGTGCGCCGCTGTGTGTTCCTGCTTCTCCGCTGTGTAGCTCTTTCATTAGTGCAATGCCATCTACTCGGTGTACGCACCTTAGGAGTGGTCCCAAGAATGATTGTCGATGTAAGACCCCATCTATGAGTCAGTAGTTAGCGGATCTACTGGTTACTTTGTGTGCTTCCAGTGGATTGCTTGGTAATTCCTTGTTCTCCAAGTATTTCCTTATGGGTATTCTCCAGTCGTCGTACTCTTCTTGAATGGCCATCACTAGCTCCCCTTCTTCGGCTGCTATTGATGATTTCTTTATTCTTCCGATTTCGATGGAGATTATACTTTGATCCGTTACCTTGGAGGCAATGAATGCCAAAGCGTCCACATGCATGTTGTTCTTTCTACAGATGTGCCGGATTTTAAGATGTGGAATTTTCGTTATGAGCCTTCTTGCTAGTTTCTTGTACTTGGATAACGAATCGTTGGATTGGTAACTCCCATCCAGTTGTCGTACCACTAGTTGTGAGTCCGTCGTTATTCGTTCCTCTTGAATTTCCATGCTAATCATGCGCTTCAAGGTATGGATCATCGCTTCATATTCGGCCTCATTGTTAGTTGCTTCGAACTCCAACCGAAGTGCAAATACAGTGCGTTCTCCTTCGGGTGAAGTGAAGACTATGCCTACTCCTCGGCCATCGCTGTTTACCGAACCGTCGATGAAAACTTCCCATCTTCGAGGATGGCACTGTTGAAGCAGGTCGTCAGGCCCTTCTTCGTTCTCGATTCCCAAGATTGGCTCTTCTTCGTAGTCTTCTTCTATTGGAAACTCGGCTAGAAAATCTGCGATGATCTGTGATTTTAATGCCGTTCTGATTTCGTAGTCCACATCATATTGTCCAATTTGAGCGTTCCACCATGCAATTCTGCCTGCTGCCTGGAGGTTTTCAGAACTGATTCGATTGGTGTTTTCGTTAGTATAATTATTTTGTGAGCCTGGAAGTATGTCCGAAGCTTTTTTGTTGCTACAACTAACGCGAGAAGCAGTTGTTCCAACTTGGTGTAGTTCTTCTCGGCTGGAAAAAGGGTCCTGCTAATGTAATATACTGGCTTCTCTTCTTCTTTAGTTGTTACTAGTACTGCGCTAATGGCGTCTTTATTCGCGGCTATGTATAGTTTCAAATTTTCATCTTTCTCTGGGCGCTGCAGGGCCGGCAAGCTTGCCAAGTAATTTTTGATCCCCTGAAATGCGGCCTCCCTTTCGTCCGTCCATACGAATTGTTCTCCCTTTTTTAGGATGTTAAAGAAGTCTTTACATCGGTCAGAAGACCGCGCAATGAATCTGCTAAGAGCTGCCAATCTTCCGTTTAAAGCTTGCACGTCTTTTATGGTTGTTGGCGATGGCATTTCTCGGATTGCTTGTACTTTTAGTGGGTCTGCTTCGATGCCTGTTTTTGTGACTATATATCCTAAGAATTTTCCAGAGGTTACCCCTAAGAGGCACTTTGCTGGGTTAATCTTCATGTTAATATGTCGCATTTTTTCCAGTATCTCTCGCAGGTCTTTCACATGAGTGCCGGCTTTTTTGCTTTTGACTAGCATGTCGTCTACATAAGCTTCGACGGTCTTTTTCAACCAAGGACGAAAGATATTCTCCATAGCCTTTTGGTAAGTGGCACCGGCGTTCTTTAATCCGAATGGCATTCTAGTGTAACAATATAGCCCGTTGGATGTCAAGAACCCGTATGTTTCTGATCTTCTTCCGCCAAAGGAATCTGGTTGTAACCAGAGTAGCCATCCATGAAGCTTAATATCTCGTGGCCGGCTGTTGCGTCCACCATTTGGTCTATGATGGGTAAGGGATGTGGATCCTTGGGGCACGCCTTGTTTAAATTGCTAAAGTCGATGCATAGCGCACTCTTTTGTTTTTCTTTGGTACGATGACCATGTTTGAAATCAATCTGCATATTGTATTTTTTTGATAATTCCTGTTTCAATCATCTTATTTAATTCGGATTGAACCGCTGCTTGGTATACGTCTGCTAACTTTCATGGTCTCTGCTTGAATGGCCTTACTGACGGGTTTATATCTAAGTGATGACATGCCAAGCTGGGGTCTATTCCTGGCATTTCACTCATTTTCCAAGCGAAGACATAGGCATATTCCCTCAGCAAACCCTCTAGTTCATCTCGCTGCTCCTTTGCCATCAATGTCCCGATCTTTACAATCTTTGGATCTTCGTTGGTTCCGATGTTTACGTCCTCGGTGGGTTCTGTTGGGGTAAAGTTCGAAGTGTCTTCATTCATGGCGCTGGGGTCCTTCGGTGCTTCCTTCGTGATTACTCCTTTTTTGCCTTGTATTATTTGATTAATTTCCTCGCTGATCATTTTCTCCTTTAAGCTGCGTGTACCTTTCTCTTCGGTTGCGCCGCGCATTTTTTCTTTGATCAATATCTTTTTCGTGGCATGCTTTCGACTCCGAGCTCTCACCTTTGATTTCTCCTATCCCTTCGGGAGTTGGAAATCTGAGTTTCTGATGCAATGTAGAGGGAACCTCTAAGATCCCATGCTGCCATGGCTGTCCCAAGATGGCGTTGTATGGTGATTCTATGTCCAGGACACAGAAGGTTGTTTTCAGCTCCATCGATGCTACATACACTGGTAATGAGATGTCTCCCTTTGGCTTTGATACTCTTCCATTAAATCCATAGATCGTATAATCCGTGGGCACCAGTGAAATTTTTTTGAAATATTCCCTGTAAGCCATTCCGAATAATACGTCTACCGAACTACCTGGATCTACCAGTATTCTCGGTATTGTTTTCTTATTTATGTTTACTGTAATCACCAAAGGATTATTACTTGGGCCGTCTTCGGGAAGGTCTGCAGCCGAATAAGTTATTGGTTTTAGCTGCCATGGCTCGAATTTTCTTGCTTCGGTGACAATCATTATTTCTCTTCCATCTTTGTCTCGTTTGTGAATTCTTCCCCCAATGATGTTTCTTCTTGGGCTGACGTTTTCCCTTGTATGAATCATTGAATTGCAATGAGCGGTTTGTGCTGATACTTCGTTTTGTGATTTTATTTTGACGACTTGTCCCGAAGATCCCATTCGCTGCCTCGGAGCCCAGTCAGATTTCGAAGTCATTCTGGTTGTGACCTGTCAGAAGACAAAAAACCCATGAGGTCCAAAGTGGCTACTGTAGTGTACTATGTCGTCCATGTTGGTCTACATGCTGCAACGGATTTTTATCGTGCGGGTTTTAGCGTAGGTTATATTTAGATATATCCCTAACCATATTTTTGTCCTTTAGCAAGAAACCATCTTTCCATATGGTTTCTTTGTAAAAGTTTTATTTCCAACCATAGCAGGCAATTTGAGAACCCAAGAATAGGTTTACAGTCGTTTTCTTTTTACTAACCTCAATTTTTAAGCATACATGATGAGAATCAACTACCATTTTTGAAATCGGTTTTGTCGTGCCAAGGTTTTGAAACCTTTAGTTGATGATCTTACCATCTGATAATTTGCTCATAAGACCCTTAAACAATCTAAAGCCTTGAAGGAGCTATTAGATGCTTAAGGTACTGGAGCTTCTTTTACAGAACAAGCTTTTGAGATCTTTTGAAAAGATAAGAAACTATGCAATAAATTTGAAAACCCGAAAAATCACAGGCAAACCCTAAGTTGTTTTAATCAGTCCCTGTTTCTAGCGCCAAACTGTACGAGTAGAAAATCTGCATAGGTACATAAGGTACTACAACCATCAGATCTACCCATACATACAGTTAATTAACATGAATCTGAGGTACGAAGATCATAAGAACAATATCGAAGATACTCAAATGATCATAATCAAAGACTAAATGTATAAAGATTTGTATTTCAATGTTGTAACTACATGGATTATAACCCTAAGGAGCCAGAGGAGATACAAACCTAATCCCACTCTTGCCGCTTAGGTTCTACCAAAAGAATCCAACCCTTACAATGTTTTCCAAGCTCGCCTTATATAGGCCAAGCTTGGGTGGTTTACAGCTAATAAGACAAGGGACTCGATCGTGGTGGTGTCAGTCCTTGTCGAGTAAGGCGGTTCCTTCGGTGGTTCTCCGAGGTTGGTTTTGGGGCTTCGGTCCTTTGGTGCGGTCCGAATCTCTTTCTTCCGAGTCTTCCCTCGTCGCGTTTGGTCTCGTTCCTCTTCGGTTTGGTCCGAAGCTTCACTGCTGGTTCTTCTGGAGTGGCTATGCTTCTTGGATTTGCAACACGTGTCCCGAGGGGTTTTACCCTCCACAACACTACACAAGATCTTTTCGCCATGCTCTTGCGCCCATGACTTTGCGGCTCTTTATCAACCCATGTCTACATAGAGAGGAACACAAAGTTATGAGAAACAAACGAGGAAAAATGATCAATGAATACACAACTTTGGTTAACTCATAAAAACCCACCATGGTACAAACATATGGTTGCCAATGATATGTAGTGTCTTCGTGCAACACTTGATTAGGACGTGGTTGATCCTCCATAGGTACAATGGGAGGCTCTTCTTCATCAGACTCCTCAGGGGTACCAATAGATTCAATGTAAGGAACCACCTATAAACCAAACAAACAAAGATTAGAAATCATACATACTTTACGCCTCAACAAAACAAACCGTAACAAAGAATACGCATTGGTAAAACAAGGCGTAAAACAATATACGCCTTAGTAACAAGGGCGTAAACCTGGGGTTTTTAGGAAAATTTTGTCAGAGTTAATTTACGCCCTGTTTGTCCATTCTCCAATTGAGGCGTAAATTACACTTGGAGTATTTGACGAAAAACAACTATTTACGGTCCAATAACCAAGGCGTATATAAAAAATGTGTCAAAAATTATTGATGCGTAAATGGAAAAACAAAGGCGTAAATTTCAGTTTTACGGCTCACCCACTGGGACGTAAATTATGCATTTAATATTTCCATGCAACTTACGTCTCAATGGCAGGTTGTCGTCCTAGGCGTAAAAAGAGTGTACGACATAGTTTCCCCAAATTCCACTTTTTAAGCCTCAGATGGGAAGAATCTTGAGGCGTAAATTTGTTTTACGCCTCAATTTCAAGGTCAAACCAGACCGTAAACAGAGCCGCCCAACTCACAAAAATCCCAAAATCTACGTACTAAAGATGATTACTGATAGGTGGTCAAAATACCTATTCAAGAGTACCTTAATCATGCACTTTAGTCGACTTGAGCCTCATACATTGTGTGTTTTACTTGTTTTCTATTTTACAAGTATTTTGGAATTATATTCAATAAAATGAAGCAGAAACAACTCTATTTACAAGTTGGCGAATCTAGGTTGGTCGGATACAAGAGAAGAGCATCACTAAGGGGCATCCACAGTTAATGAAGGCAGCCAAGGAGAATTACTGAGGCACCCAGGTGATTGTACTCAGGGCAGCCATATAGCAAGCAGGAGGCACCATCAGTCAAGGGCACCGGGTTACTCCCAACCTCAGCTGGATTCTAAGGGGTAACCCTTATCCTTACATAAAACAGAAGGAGATTTTCTGTTTCTTCAGATCTATTCTGTGGTGTTGGTGCAGAGCTATAATGGCTGACATCCGATCCAACCTAGCAAGCAACGATCCGCCAAAAGCAACCAAAAAAGTCCCTGATAAATGGGGCGAAAACTTGAAGATGATGGGCATTCGAGTCAAAATAAAAAGAATTGCGTACTTTTCACTTTCCCGGGTTGTCAGGAAGGGACAGTCTCACACTTTTACCGCTTTACACCAACCGAGAGGCGTGTAATGCATCGCTAGGAAGATGCCGGTCACTATCTGAATGACTAAACAGATACGGATTTCTCGCCACAGACTGAATTAAAGAACTAAAAACGTTTCCAATACCAATGGCTGCTCCAGCTAAAGCAATTGTTGCTGCACCGGCTCCAATTAATTTCATTCCTTCTAACATGATAGTCATGTATTTCCATGGTGCCCGTTTTTCCAATTATGACTTAAGTTCTGTGCTGGGGAGGAAGAGGGAACCATCATGGAAAGATTATGCACGCGCAACCCGTGGAAATTGATGGGGACAAAAGACTCTAAAAAAGCAGTATTGGATCTGATTGAAACTTCCTCTCTGGGATCATCAATTCGAAAGTTCTCTATGCCCCTAAGCATCGATTTCGAAGGCGACAACATGAAGCATGAAAATAGAGCCAGCCACTTTTATCGTGAATAATGTTACAAGCAACAACTCAAAAACAATCGTTCTGTAATATTCCAGTAGTTGCCGCAAGGAATGACGTCGTAGCTCCTGCAGAAGTAATCACAATCAAAGCCGTAGGTGGATATTCAAATAAAGGGGAGCACCTTGCTATCATGAAAACGCCAATCGCTTCTGTCAGAGCGAAACCTAAGATTGCATATCCAAAGAGTTGTTTTGCCAATGACGGATTTCTCGCCACAGACTGATAGAACCATAGATAGAAACCCTGCGATGTATTGGTGATGAGTATATAACGCAGCTTGAGTAGTAAAGTCTTGTGCTATGAATGCATAAGCGGGTAAAGAATACATGTGTTGAGCTACCAAAGAAGTAATAACCCCTAAAGAGGCTAGAGCAAGCCCGGCGAGATCTGAGACACATTCAATTGCACAAAAAGGAGATGCCCTAACACGCTAGCTAGACTTAGACCTTGCCCATGATGGTCGATCTCGTGCCGAAGCGTAGACTATGCAAATAAAGATCTGATCAAAGCTTCCACTAAAAAGGGGGACCCTTTAAGAACGCGACCATGCTGTCCCTTGCTCCAGTCGCGATCCCAGGCTCTTTAGAGACTCATATGTCCGTAATGTGAGGCCCTGCCATTCCAGCGGCTCGACCAGTAATCAATGGCGAAAACTCAAAAATCTATGGTTTCCCGGTAGAACCCCATTTAGCCGTTCGTCTTCCGTATTTCTTGGTATTTTAACGGTCCTGACTTCTAACTATTCCTGTATTGTTGACTTATTACTTTAGACAGTTTCTTGACTGATAGATATTCCGTACTTTTAAGAATCCCTTAATTACTCAGGCGTGGACCTCCATTAAAGGTATTAGCCATTTTGCTCATTCATGGAGTTGTTTACAAGAAAGTCCCGTCCGGGCCTCACATGTAGGACATATGAGTCTCTAAAGAGCCTTTAGGGATGAAGTGACTGGCTTTTCTAAAGACAGTCACCGGAATTCCATTAGCAAAGCGTCTTTAAAAGCGATATTTGATTCATAAAAGCTTGGAGAACTAGCATAAAAGTCGATCTATTACGACCAGCGCGGTCATGAATTTATGCTTGAAGCTGAGACGAAGGAACAATCGGAGGAGAGACACAGGAGAAAGCGAAACCGAAAGAGTTAACAAGGAGAGAAAGAGAGAGGCAGAGCAAGGGGATGAAGCAGAGCAGAGCTATAATGGCGAGAAAGAGGAAGACCACCACCACTGCTAGTTGCTGCTGATTATGCCTGGTGGATGTGCTGCAGTGGGAGATGTTGTTGCTGTTTGCTGATGAAGGCAGAGAATGAGTGAAGAAGAGATGGGTGTTTTGAGTCAGGCTAAGAAGACAGACTAGAAGGGTTATTATGATTGTCCTTGTGGATTCAGGGAGTTGGCTGAGGTTGTTGTTGGAGGTAGTAAAAGAAGAACAGAAGGAAATTTGTGCTGCTGATGAATCAGTGATAGCTGAGATG
>JAJJMA010080214.1:30501-64079 GCA_023529015.1 Papaver nudicaule
CTTATGCATCAGGCTATATCCTAGAAAGAGACACTTAACAGATCTGTGTTCAAGCTTGTGAGAATTGAATGGTCTTAAGCATGGATAGCAGGAACAGCCAAAAATTTTGAAAAAATTGTAATCTGGTTTTGTCTTGAATAAGACCTCAAGAGGTGTGCTGCCATTAAGAACAGAAGATGGCAATCTGTTGATGATATAATTAGCTGTTTCAAAGGCATAAGGCCAAAAAGATAAAGGCAATGAAGCATGACTCAGAAGAGCTAAACCAGTGTCCACTACATGCCTATGTTTTCTTTCTGCTTTCCTATTTTGTTGGTGAGTGTGTGGACAAGAAACTCTATGACCAACACCATTCTGCTCTAAATATGTAGACACATTCCTATATTCACCACCCCAATCAGATTGTAAGTATTTGATTCTTCTTGAAAATAAATTCTCAACTAACTTCTTGAACTTGATGAAGGTGACAAGAACCTCTGACTTGTAAGCTATAGGATAAATCCAAGTGAATCTACTGTATGTATCAATGAAGGACACATAATATTTGTATCCATTTACTGAACAGACTGATGAAACCCACACATCTGAGTGAATCAAGTCAAGAGGACCTTCAACTGGACTAGCATGATGTGGAAATGGTAGAGCATGTGACTTGGCAATTTGACAGTCAGAACAAACTTTATGCTCAAGATGAGTACTAACAGAAACATCAATTCTAGACAGTACATGTTTAAGTGTCCTGTAGGATGGATGACCTAGTCTTTTATGCCACTCTTGTCCTGAACTAAGTTGAGCTTGAAAAGCTTGTTTAAGTTGAAGAGAATCAAACTGAAGATCATACAATCCATTTTTCACACTACCTCTAAGCAATTCTTTCTTAGTAGCTATATCCTTAAGGTAAAACATATTAGGATGAAATTCAAAGAAGCAGTTGTTATCTCTAGTAAACTGAAGAACAGATAACAAGTTCTTAGTTATAGCAGGAACATGTAGGACATTAGATAACTGCAAGGTAGTAGTGGGAGAAATAAAAGAAGCTGAGCCAATGTTTTGAATGTGCAAACCTGTTCCATTGCCAACTTTAACACTATCAGATCCAGTGTAAGGAGAATGTAAGTTGAGGTTGCTCAAATCAGAAGTAATGTTATGAGTAGAGCCAGAATCTGGTACCCATCCTGTACTTGTTGGTGTGTCTTCATGATAAAGAGCATAAGCTTCAGGTTCAGGACTCCAATTCTCACTTCCATAATCACCATAGTCATAGTACTCTTCAGCATAAGCATGATGTGCCTGAATAGGAACATCATTTTGTGGCATATTGTATCTATATCTGCAAGTTGTGGCTAAGTGGTTTGTTTTTTTACAGATTTGACAGACCATAGCATAGTCATACTGTTGATTTGGTGGATAAAAGTTGGGATGTGAAATTCTTCCACCTCTATCAAATCTACCACCACGATTAGAGCCACGAAAAGGACCACTCCTTCCTCCTCTAAAGGTATTAGGATAACCTCTAAAATTAGTCCTACCTCTAGAATAATTCAACTCTTGAAATGGATTTGAATTATAAGAGTTGAAATTACCTCTTGGTGATGTATAATGATTGTAAGAGGGATATTGAGGGTAAGTATGTTGCTGAGCAAAATTTGCTGAGGCTGTAGAATGATCGGAGAAATTCTCATTATTAACACGAGTTTCTTCAGTAAGCAGCAATCCAAGCAATTCAGTTGATGTAATAGGTTCCAAACTCTTTAGTTGTTGTGTATTCACTGAAGTCTTGAATGAATTAAACTCTGATGGTAATCCTTGAAGGATGTGATAAACAAGATCTTCATCAAGAACTGGTCGATTGATTTGAGCAAGCTGATGAGATAGAGATCTTGCTTTGTTGAAGTAAACAATCATAGAATCAGGTCCTTTCTTCAGATTTTGTAGATCAGATTTAAGTTGCATTAGACGAGATTTAATTGTTGCATTATAGTCATTCTCAAGTCTCTTCCAGACAGCAGCAGAAGATTTAAGTCCAAGAACACCAACATGACATTCTTCCGTTAGAGCAGATATTAACCAGGAAAGAATCGCTTGATCTTGATTTAACCAGTTGATATATGAAGTATTGATCACAAATTCAGACTCAGCAGTTGCAGACGTTGAATCTTGATTTTCAGATTGAACTGGTTGAGAAGATTTGAGATATTTCGCTAGTGGAGGAAAGGAACCATCAACAAACCGAAATAAGTTGTAGCTCTGCAACAATGGAGTAATCTGAGATTTCCAGAATACATAATTCGTTGAACTAAGCTTTAATGGAGGTTTGAAGGTACGATGAATGTGAGTGAAGGTCGAATCTGATTCAGAAATCATTGTGAATGGAGAATAGATCTGATGCTCTAAGCTTTTTGCAGAAATAAAATTAACCCTAGAGATGGATCAGATCTGCTCTGATACCATATCAAGGTTTAATCAAATGAAAACAAGTTCTGCATTTCTCAAAGAAGGAAGTACAAGGGGGAGCAGTATTTAAAGCAAAACAGAAACAGACAGCCTGGCGCCGTCACAATCAATACAGCTCAACAGTAAACAGAAAAACATAAAGAGTGTTACAGTTTACACTCTGTTTACACTACATAAAAGTATCACTTCCTTTCAGATCCAAGTACCGTCATAAAAGAATTGGAGTGTGTATCAGGGGCGGAGCCAAAGGTTGGCTAGACCTGGCTGTAGCCCCCCTCTAATTCTGATAATTACCCACTAAGCCTTATTTTCACCCTTGTAAAAAAAAAAAAAAAAATTTAGCCCACCAAGTCCCCAAGTTTAGTCCACCAATCCCCTTGAATTTTGCATTTAGCCCACCAATTATTTTAATATTAGAGTTTAGTTCATTAAAATCTTTGTGTTTACATATTTTTGCCCCCCAATTTATAGAATTTATACAATTTAGCCTATCTAATTCCCATTGTACATACCTTTTTAATTGGCGATGTTCATAGTAAAAAAAGCCTAAACTCAAAGGAAAATCGTTGCTTATGATGTAAAACACTCAAAAAAAAAAATCGGCGGCCTAAGGCCGCCTGACCCGCCAAATTATTTTAGCCCCCCCAATGTGGAACTCCTGGCTCCGCCACTGGTGTGTATCTTGGAATATTATTAACCTCGCAGTAACTATCCATAAGCTTACTCAAAGAGGATTCACGCCTGATGGTGAAGCACACATCTCTGCCAGCCTAGATTAACAATGAATAACCAGGTAAGTAAGAACACGCTGATATTTAACTCAAAGCATTAATCCAAGAAGATTGCAAAGAAAGACTTTACATTGCCCCTGACCGTGATTTTAATTCGATTGCTGGAACTACTTTCAGCGGCTGGTTGTACAACAGCTCCAGCCATGTTTGATGGTAAAGTGCGGTTTCCTAGACCAAATCCCATGGATGGAGTAGTGGAAGCCTGAATCACTCAAACTCAATTTCAAAACAATTTTTTTTTTTTTTATTTTTATTTTTTATTTTTTATTTTTTAACAAGAAGGCATGAACAAAATGATTGCACTTGTTTGAGGGAGATAATATGCCAACCGAACATGTCTTTCTTTTGGCTAAAACATAAATTACTCATTTATGCTTTCGGGATTCCTCGTCTAAAATCTCCTGAAGAAGTAATCTTTGTTACATACTAAATAAATAAAGTACCGAATCTTCAAAACAACAAATATTTAACCAATTCCTTTCTTCCTTTGCATCAATTTTTGCCTAATTCTTAATTTTATGTTTAGTGCATCTTCTTTATCTGCAATTACCGAGTAGGTAGGTATGCTTTCTATTTTTATTAATTCAATTTCCTCCTACATCTTAACTCTTAATATATTTTTTATGAGCATACGAACAGATAACCAAAATAAGCATATTTATGCATATTATTCGGGAGAAAAATGAACTAGCAACAAATTTATACAAAAGGGTCACTAAAAAGTAGTTTACTTTCCCCGCTAGCTAGTTTCCCTTGCATGTAAAATTTGAGGACACTAACATATGTGGTATCACTGGTATGTAAACAAATTTCGCATTTAAGGTCATATAAAATTCAACTGGAGGATCATGATGATCATTTGCAAGGTGTTTGAATCTGACTCACATGTGCATGAATAATACCTTTCACCGGTTTCGTGTGACTACACCTTTGCTATAGTTACTTGTTGCTCGGCATGGACTTCACAGTATTAAAAGATAGTGTAGCTAATTATGTTACTGTTTGTCTTTGGATTATGTCAATCCGCTAGATTGTGTGGTATAAGATCATTGTTACACGAAGACAGTTCGATCTAAACTCCACATTTAGTTTCCTTGGCATAAAACACCAAAAACCAGTTGCGACATTTATACATATATCTTTCCTTCATCTTCACTTTGGTTCAGAACGGCATCAATTCCATCCTCAGTAGTTCAGAAAGGACATTATCCCCATCTTGTATTCCAAGCTGCACCCACTCACCAAACAAACATCTCAAATTTAAGAAATTAACAAAAACTGAAGACATTATCATTGATGATAATAATAGTAAGTTAAACAATAAATTAATTACTTCATCAGAGGTATGCCATGGTCTGATCCGAGCACCGTCGTATAAGAAGGCTATCGGCTCGGCTCTATGGATTTCAATTTTCTTAAAATCGTAGTACGCACACATAAGCCTACTCAAAGGGGAATCGCGCTTGATGCTGAAGCAAACTGCAGTTTTATTTTCATCAACCTAGATTAACAATGAATAGACAGGTAAGTAAGTGTTATAACACAATGCATCAATCCAAGAAGAATTAAAAAATGCAGAGAAAAAGGAATTTACATTAATGTTCTGGACAGTGATACAAATTGAACTGTTGGATTTTTCAGCAACTGGTTTGCTATCATATTCTGGTGCAACAACTCCAGACATATTTGTTGGCAAAGTTTAGGCTTAGTCATATGGTGCTAGATTGAGCTGCTACTTCTACTAAGGGCGTGGTCTATTCCCTCACTACTACATCTCTCTCCTAACAGTTGGTAGTAACTCAAGTAGTAGCAAGATTGAAGCGCTGAACCATTCAGCGCTGAAAAAGTGAAAAAACGCAGAACCATTCAACGCTGAAAAAGTGGAAAAACGCTGAATGGTTCAGCGCTACATTCTTATCTATTAAATTAATTTTCATTGTTTAATCTAATGGCTAAAATTTCTCAGCACTGAATGGATGTCACACCATAAGACTAAGCCTTAGAGCAAACCCCATGGATGTAGTAGAACACACTAGTTTTCTTCTTTCTTGATTTTTGTGATGGTTTTTGAAGCTAAGGACACGATTAAATGGACCTTGTGGCTTCTAGGTGAAGCTTTTAGTGGAGTCATTTATTCGGCCGTACTTTAGCAGAGGCCTTTACTCCCAAGCGCCAGGCAGCCCAGGCCTATTAAGAAGGAAATAGACTCTTCTCTTAAATTGAAATCCCTAAAGGTGTAAAACGTGCCGCCACAACACGACACATGGTACACAAAGACGTGCTTTTATGTGTCATGTGTCGTGCTGTGATGTGTCTACAATCTTAACTTGATGTGTCGTGTTGTGTTTTTTTAGTAAAAAGCATAGCACGGCATGGCACACGGCATGGTACACAAATAAGCGTGATGTGCCCAGTGGCGGAGCTACATGCATCCTGGGGTGGCCATGGCCCACCCCAAGAATTTTGCAACTAATGTATTAATATAACTACATTCATAGTTCTCTAATATTTTTGCTATCAATTGAACTGTAATGGCCATCCCAACATTCAAATCCTGGCTCCGCCGCTGGATGTGCCGTGCCGTGCTGTGCTGGCACACTTAATTTACGTCATGCTAAAAAAATGTTTTTTAAATATTTATATAGCTTATAATCTAATAAATTATCAAGTTAATTATATAAATTTTGAAAAAATTAATTAAAATTTTGTATTTAATATTAAATATTGCATAATATACAACTTTATTATAAAAAAAAAAAACATAAGTTGAATTTTACGCTACAACAATTGTATCTTTATTTGTTTTTCAACCAAATGAACGTCAAATAGACACATTTACAATATCAATTACATTTTTAAATATTTATTTATCACTTAATAAAATCAGACATTATGTATTGTCATACAAATTAATCAGAATAACAAAAATATAATGGTAATAACTAGGTGGATTTCATTTTTATGTGAAATACACATGTAATGTAGTGCATTGTGTCGTGCTTTACACGTGCTGTGTCGTGCTTAGCTGTCCCGCGTGCTATGTTGTGCTTATCGCGTGTTGTGCTGTGCCGCGTGCTTGTTCGTGCCGCGTGCTGTGCTGTGCTGCCAAATAGTCAAGCACGTCACAACACACTAAGCTAGTGTGTTGTGCCTGTGCTGTGCTACGTCGCATACCGTGCTGTGCTGTGCCCAAATTTTAGCATGTTGTGCTGTGTTGTGTTATGCCATTAACGTGCTCGCATGGCACAATTTACACCTTTAGATATCCCCATGCCAAAATGATAAACCGTCTGTGGGTTCACGGCTGGGTTGCACGGACGCGGACACGGAGACGCGGACACGACACGACACGGACGCGGACACGTTTATATATTAAGTAAATATATAATTTAACTATACTAATATATGAAATTAATCCTAGGAGAAGTAGTATAAAATGCTGAAATTATACAACATACACACAAAAGCGTGAATGGCTCAATGGTTAAGCTCCTTAGATGGGATTATGACCTTGAGAGTTCCAATCTCAAGGGAGAACATACTAAATTATCACTTCAAAGCAGAGAGTTTACCGAGTTGACTGAGTTGACCGCGTCGTATGCGTGTCGTGTCTGCGTCCGTGTCCGACACGAGTCCGACGCGGACTCGGGCCCAAAATCGGCGCGTCTGTGCAACCCAGGTTCACGGTTCATTTTGAGTTCTGCAGATTTGTGGGACCTACGGACACACCCAACCCAGAAACCTACTGGAATCCTGGAAAGATGGGTCCCGCTAGACTTTTCCCGGTTGGCCACCTGAACCTAATTAGCAATTCGGAGAACGGTAAAACTGCACGCAATAATCGGCTAGTTCAAATATACGGGATTCGATTAGTGTGGGAATTCGGAACTCGTAACCGCAATGGGGAAGCTGCTATCCTGTTTTGGGTGGGTTTTCAAACCGGCAGCGGTGCTTAAAACACGACACGTTTTATAACATGAAAACAAATTTTTGCTTGTGCTGTTACTAGGAATTTTGGTATGAATTATGGTTCCTCAATGACTCAATCTATACTGTTTGGATCATCTCACAATTTTCTTAAAAAAAGAAAACGGTACTACATAATTACCCACTGGATGTTTTCTTACCAGCTTAAATTTGCATTAGACCTCTTTGGCAAGAACAGTTGTTGAGTTCGCAAGGCCACAATAAAACAATCTTGTGCTACCTTGGGACATACAACAAGCATAACGATTACTATCTATTGTACCAACTAGACGGATTCAAATGTACAATGCAGCTTAGCCAACGATTATAGGTCATGTAATCTTTTCGCCTTCACTAATTCCAACCAACAAGTTGAAGATGCAAACAATAACAAAACAAATTACGTAATCCTTCACTATTTCCACAACACTAATGGTGAATTACGCAATTCTCATTACTAAATTTAAGTATCAAATGAATCAAATTTTAAATCAAGAAATTTAGAGTATTCAGTAATCACGGCTTGTCTTTCTCGATTATCACTGTTTTTTCTCTCATGATTATCAATATTTTTACGTTAGCACTTAACATACGTTTCTCATGGTTTTTTCCTTGCTCCTTTTTTATCAAGCTCTTTCGAATAATAACTCTCAGTTATATGTTCTATGATAATGTTTTTATCTAAAAAAATGTGTCTATTTGATCAACCAATATCACAAAGCATAGCTTTCATGTTTGACTAATTCAATTTTCTCCAACATCTCGACTTTTCAGATTTTTTATGAGCATATGCACAAATTATCAAACTAGTGTCATGTACCCTACAATTCAAAAATAATTAGTTTCTGACAAAAATGAACTAACAACAATTTATACAAAGAGGGTCATGGAAATATAGCTTGATTTCCCTGCTAACTAGTTTCTCTTGCATGAAAATTTAAAGACACCAACACTTGAGGTGTGTGAACAAATTTCACATTGAAGGTCATATAAATTTCAACCAAAGGATCATGAGTTGTAAACTGGAAGGTGTTTTTTTTCTTTTCTTTTACAGATAGCGGATGTCGTAAGTTGTACAACAATATCCGAAATTGAAAATCAAACACAAGTTTTTCTGGGCACCTAATCTACATAGGACATGGAATGATAAACAAAATACTATGTTGAACAATATCACAAGATCACCCGCATATATGTTGCAACACATATACCAATTCTAAGGAAAAAAATTATCATAGTTTTATTTACTAGAAAAGAGAAGTTAGATTTTCTGAACCGGTTTTATTTCCAGAAAAATAGTCGAGTTTCCAAAAATGAGTATGGCTTCTGAAAGTAGTCTAATACTGTATATAACAACAAGCATATACCGATTCTAAAAGAAAAAGTTAACAGAATTGCATACTTGTGTCATTTTATATGCCTATTATTGCTTGTTTTTAAATAATGGATTCTTGTATACATCTTTTAGTCAATTAGCACCCTTTATTAACATTCGACCAATCCCTCTTTTGCAATAGTGGTTCAAAGACTTCAGTTTTGCTAAACTGGAATGCTAGTGTAGTAAAAATTCTCGTCGAGTTAAAGCGTTCGATTGAAATTTTACATCATATTCTATCCTAAAGTAATGCGTAATCATAAAAGGCCTAAAGTTGAGTTTCCACATATAAAAGATACGCGATGAAATTAAAAATTTAGAGGAATCAAAGATTTCTTTATTCTAGGTGGCACAAGGTTTGAAGATATGACCCTTTCTTCTTTTCGTGCATCTTCCACGACAAATTATTGCTTCGACTAATTTAATTTCCTCCTGCACCTGAACTCTACAGATTTTTTTACGAGCATATAAACATATAATCAAAATAGTATACAGTGTACTCTACCTTTTATGCAAAGTAATTGGATTCTAACAAAAATGAACTAACAAACATTAATATATAATAAGAATCATGAAATTATAGTTTGCTTTCTCTGCTAGTTTCGCTTGCATGTAAAATTTGAAGACACCAACTCATGATGTCTATGTAAAAAAATTTCGCTATTAAGTTCATACCAAATTCAAGCCTAGGATCATGATCATTTGAAATGTGTTTTTTTTTTAATCTTAAATATCTCGTCTGAAATAAAACTTTAAAATGTTTATGATTAAGAGGAGAAAGTTATAAATCGCTTAATACTAGCTTTTTTGCCCTCTAATACCAATTAAAACTTTGAAACACTGATTATGATTGCATTGACTTATAAGTCCATGGGCCTAAATTACCTTGTAAAACCTACTTACAAGGTTAGGGGTTACCCAAGACACATAGAGGTCTTTCTTTTCTTTTCTTTTTTTTATGTTAGATAAATAAGCATAAATTTATGTAGGATTCATAAAAGTATATCAAAAGGTATGTAGCTTCTAGCAGCGTACCAACACATTGATTTCACAGTTATGCTCATTACACAAAGACAATGTATTTTGATATGTTATGTTATTAAGAATTAATGATTTTTGTAATGTTGATGCAATGTTACGTCACATGGAGATTATAATACATGCTTTTATGCTTCTTCAACAACTTGTCGTCGCCCTTGCTGTGTCATTGACCTTTTCTTTCCTTTCCCCTATTTTTTGGTGGTACAAGGCAATGTAGCAAATAATCACATCCGACAAATAATGCTTCTACTCACGCTTACTCTAATCTTCCAAAGTTATATATTCTCCATCGAATTTATGCCGGTTAAGTGTACGAAGTCCCATGGAGTAAAACCTATCTTAAACTTTGGAAATGTGTGTGGTATACCACCAACTCCCGGCTATCATATTAAGAAATTTTTCATGATTAAGTTTTACATGATTAAGTTTCGGATACTCAATATCAAAGATTGTACCAAACCCACAATCCTTGATTATCTCTAGCTTTGGCATTTCGAAAACAATTTTACATAGTTCTTTTAACCCTCTTGTGCCTCCTTTAGGTCTCAATGTATATACTTGGTATATGATCGGGTGATATTTTTTGAAATGGATCATCATTTGTCGAAACATAATGTATTTTTGAAATTATGGCATCCTTTCTATGATGCAAGAGATCATCCTTTCTATGACGCTTATTCATCCCTACAACTCATATGAAAATAATCACATTTAAATGCATGGTAATGCATATTAACAAATTTGACAATAATCACACTTCCATGATATTTAATCCTACAAAATACACAGCTTATTTATTCAATCCTACAACACATATTATAAATCCAAAAAAATTATACAAATCATTGGTATTAAAATAGATTTATATTCAAGGTACATTAGTAGATTTGATATAATGGCATTTATCAATCAAAGATCAATTTTTTTTATGATTATCATAAAAGTTATGAAATAGTGGATGGATTTCGGAATTGACAATTGCAATAGAACCACATATGATCATATGATTATCATAAAAATAGTGTGCTCTTGTGTATTTGAATGCTCTAGGTAGTTATTTGAGTAACTGCACTAGCAATCTGAGCAATCACTCAGTAACACGCTCATGAACCATAGTGGTTGCGAATTTTCAACTCCTTACCTTGGTTACATTGTGGGGGATTCGGCTACTTTTTGAACACCATAGTGCTTGCTCTAATAGGCAGATTATTTTGGTATGTCTAATAATCTTTCTTGGTAGCAGAAGGCAAATTAAAAGTTACCCGGGTTTGAACATGGGTTTGATGTAGTTTGTGCAATTAAACTTATATCTTGGGTGCCGCTTCTGCCAGGATCCTAGTCGTAGTTCGGCCCCTGATATCTTGATAGTTTTAAACCTACAGATGTTGAGAGCTTGTCTCTCCTCCTCTTTGTGATTTCATTTTCTGAATCTATTTTTTTCAAAATCTAAATTACTGCTAAGATCCTTTGAGCCTTGGTTTCCCTTAAGTTTCGTTAGAACCCTTACTCTTCTTTCGATCATGGCTACTATAAAAAAGTATTGTCTAGTAATCTTTTAGGTTATCCAGTAGTTCAACAAAACCCCTTTCTCCTATAATCCTTTTTGAATTATATCCTCTTGGATCTTCCCATGATACTATACCTTTCTCCTTGTCTAATCTGCTTCAAAAATCGATTTTCAAGCTGCAAAAAATGAAGATATTGGAAGAAAATAGTGGAAATTTGAAGAAAACAAGGTCTAGTTTATGCTTAGTATACACAACAACGAGAATGATTTTTATCTTCACATTCTTATCTCAAGAAATTTTGGTGCATGCCCTTGTTATTTGTTTTGTTAATAGAGCTTGACATGTTGGTACTCTTACATTTGATCTACTTATTTCCGGAACTTCTCTATAACTGACTGGTTAGTGCAAGCACAATGGTACACTAAGCTTTCTCTAGATTTAGGTTATCTAGAGAAGATTTGTTTGCCTAAATTGGCAACCACAATAAAGAGCAAGAAAATCTCTATTTAATTTAGGTCGGAAACTCAGCTTACGCTCCTTCCTATGGACGAAAACTCAGATCCGCCTAGAATATGTTATTAGATTTTATTGTAATTAAATGGGATTTTGTGGGACCAAAAACCTAATAACAGGAAACTGAGTTTCTACCAAACAGAAATCAGCGGGAACTCAATTTCTGCATTAAGATAGCTTCTCTACATGGTGTGTAGCACCAACTAGAGGATTCTCAAAGAATCAAAGAATCTCTAGATTGTAGAGACATCCCAGCGTAGTGATTGGATTTCTTTACAATCTATACATCGTAAAGAATATCTAAGCTTGCTTTTAAGCTATGGGCTTGTTGTTTAGCCAATTGAGTAACTATAAATAAATTTTCTAACTATATATGTTGCTTTGCTATTGGGGACCTATTTGGTATAGTAGAATTCTTGTTATCTGGTATATAGTCACTACGCCACAGGGCCTGATTCCCAACGTTTTTTTTTTTCGCATCTGCAACGTTAATAGCCGTTGCCCACGTGGCAACGTCAAATAACGTTGCACAATTTTTTTTAACGTTGCTCCAAATAGGAATTATTAAAAATTAATTAAGCAACGTTATTAACGTTGCCAATAACGTTGCGCCTTCAAGGGCTTATATGTCTTTTTACTGGAAATTAGATTATCCTTTACCTATATTCGGTAATAACCTATATTTTCTTCTCCGCCTTTCTCTCCGCCTTTCTCTTCTCTTATCTTCTTTCGTTCATATCTTCGATCTTAAGCTATTCCAATCTATTCGAAAATCAAAAGCTATTTTTTGTAAACCCGCATCTCAGAAATCAAAACCATGTACAAGATGTAAAAGCAAATCCTTCTATTTCTTCAACTCTTTTGAGCTAATAACCCCTTTCAGATCTAGATCCAGAAGAAGGCGAATGAGGTGAAATATCAACTAGACTTTAATCAGGTCAGTTGAACCAAAGTATGAGCTGCTGCTACAAATAAATTGAAGAATATTATCGGAAATCCAAAGCAATCTCTGTTTTCTGAACCGAAACCTATCTCAGTTCCCACTTGCGCAATTCGATGAAGGATGGTCAATATCTATTCATGTAATCGAATTCAAGGGTTGAAATTTTAATGGGTCTTTCTGGTTTCATCTTAATTCCGTTCTTTTTGGTTGAGAAAACTCTCCTCTCTAATTTCTCTCGTTTTAAAATAAAACTTCCAAATCGATTATAGGGTTTGTTTAGCAGATCTGGGTTGTTTATTGATATTTTGTTTGTGATGTGTGTTTCGATTTTGAGGTTCCGATTTGGATTTGGAGTTAGGGTTTTTTAATTTTCGATTTGGATTTCGATTTACAAGGAAAATTGGTTTCACCAGTCTGTTGATCTTACATAGGTAATAGATATTGGTTACTGCTCGTTTTTAATAGATGTTTGTGATCAGGGTACTGACCTCATGGTGCTTTAGCAATGGATTTGGCTCTCGATTTAATAGAACTTGTAATTTCTCCAAGTCCATATGTGTTCTATAAGGTCTTTGGGTCTCCTTTAACTGATGTAAGTTCAGTTAGTTGTTCGTTCAGTTACCTTTGCATTGATTTTTATTTGATTGCGATTTTAGGATTTTGACTTGGGACACTATTATGTTCTTGGTAGCATCCAGGGAGTTTAACTTGCAGAGGGATAATATGTGTACCGATGCTACTGAATCTAGATGCCTCGTTCGAACCATTGATGGTAAATAATTGTAAGTTTTCTAGTTCGTTTATCTTTTCTTTTGGCTCAAAAGATAAACTGGTTCTAGTACATTATAATTTATTTCTTTGTAGAGCATTTTATGTTTGGATTATGCGATTCTGTCGAACCCAATTTCAATACTTAATTTGCAAAAGATATCAAGGATTATGAGGTGTTGACTGTTGATTTCATTCTGACTAAACAGTACTTGATCATTTTGTTGCATTTGGCTGAAACTCTTTTCTGCGCACACATGGGCACATATCTGTCTTTTGGCTCAATGCTCTAAAGTCGTTGTTGCTTGAATTAAGTGTATTATTGTATATATGATTACCAGACATAAACTTCATTGTTGTTTTTGTGTTCAATGTGATTCAGATAGCAACAGAGACGCACAAGGATTTGCTGGTAAAACTCAAAATCAAACAAAATTTAACAGAAGGCCATTTCATTGGTATTAAGGTAGTCACTGGCATTTTTTTTTTGTTTTCGATTATGTGACCCCATGATATCAGAAGGACATGCTCAGGTTTTGAAGGATCCTAGTGTCTCAAAGGACATGCTCAGGTTGTGAGCAAAGGGACTGAAAAAGCTTGGTGCAATTTTCCAGGTAAAAGTATTATCTTATTCTCTTGTTTATGCATCTGCGTTTCTTTCTCTCATGTGTTATAACTGTTGTTACTGTCACCTATTTCGTACTAACTATGGTTACTTGTGCTTATGTGAATGTTAACATTGTATTTGAAACTCAAGCTTGCTTACACTTCTTCTAACTATTCTCAGGGTGCAAAAAGAAAAGAAACAAAGATGTGTCTGTCCTGACTGTCCATGTTCTCACTTGTTTTTCTTCTTCGTCTTTTGTTTCATCCTGTTATAGCTTTATTCCGAGTCTCTTGCACGTTTTCAAGGATGTTCACCATATATTTACCCTTTATATGGGTTAGGAGAACTCCCACAGGTTAGTTGTTTTTGTGTTCATTACTATCGTTTCCCATAATGGAGACTGTAGAATCATGTTTTCAAACTATCATGTTGATTTTCTGTGCCTCTCAGGCCTTTGCTAGGTTAAGTGTTGTTTATGGTGGGACGTACATGTTAAACAAGCGTGAATGCAAGGTATTCTTCAGATGGTTTATGGGACATACTCTCCTCATTATTTCTCTTACCAAATTGAATATCGTGTAATTGTGCTCACGCTGGAGTTATGAGGATGCTATCTAACTAAGGTAAATGCAGGTTGAATTTGATGAAGAAGGAAAGGCATGTGGTGTCACATCCGAAGGAGAAACTCCTAGATGCAAGAAAGTTGTGTGTGATCCTTCATACTTGGCTAACAAGGTGAAGGACATACTGACATATTTCATTTCGTTTTCTTTTTATATGATGTTAGCTCTAACTTGTACTTAACATGCTGACCACTTGACTGAAAAACACAAGTGAAGGTTTTTTTTATATAATTGGCATTAAGAGTTTGAAAACATGAGTGTCAAGCGGGCCTAGAGTTTGTATGAAAGTGTTAACATTTAAGTTTCTGATTTTGTGACAGGTAAGGAAGGTCGGAAAGGTTGCTAGGGCGATCTATATTATGAGCCATCCCATTCCGAACACAAATGACTCCCACTCTGTGCAATTCATCCTGCCACAGAAGCAACTTGGCCGCCGATCAAACATGTAAGTTATATGATGTATTGGATATCTCGTACAAAGTGAACTGCTCAGTCAATGTTATCATGCTAATTGACTGAAGCACCATTTTGTTTGTTTGTTTTGCATCACCAGCAGCAACATCATCAGCAATATAGATATAGATTTTATAATACGCATTTTGGGGTTCTTTTGTATAGATTTTTGTATTTGTATTTGTATTTGTATAGATTTGTAATACATTTTTTTAATTTAAATACAGAATTTATTTATTTTGTAATTTTATTTTTTTTAATTTTAATTAAAAAATCTGCAACGTTTATAGGCGTTGCTTCATTTATCTAAAACGTTGCTCTAAATAAAAGGGCAACGGAAGTGGTGACGTCACTTACGTTGCTTCATTTATAAAAAACGTTGCTTTAAATAAAAAGAGCAACGTTACTACGTTGCTTTAAATAAAAAAGAGCAACGGAAGAAGCAACGTAACTTCCGTTGCTTTAAATAATTAAAGCAACGTTAATAGACGTTGCCAAAAATTTGTAACGCCGTTTTAGCAACGCTAATAGACGTTGCTTTAATTCTATGCAACGTCTATATCCGTTGTAAATCGGTCCCTGTGGCGTAGTGAGTAGAATCAGGGCCGACCTTGGGGGAAGGTTGCCAAGATTAAATCTTGGGCAACACAATCAGGGGGCAACAAATCAGTAAGTTGTATAAAGGGACTTGTACTAAAAAAATAATATAATATGGTCTAAATAGTGATTAAGAAAGAGCTAAAGGGGAACAGTTAAATAAAACAATCGACATTTTCCTTCAGTTTCTTTTCTTTTCTCTCCGTCGGCATCTTTAGTTTCTTTTCTTCCTCCGGCAGCCATCCCATTCAATTACATCTTCAATTTAATCACCTGTTCTATTGGTAAGCGTTTTTTAAAATTATGCTTTTCGATGATTTTAATTTGCTATTTTGATCAATGAGACTATTTTCTTTTGCAATGGTACATACCTTTCAAATTGAACTATGGATTCTCTTGGTACCTTACAACGTTGTTGCGGGTGCTGTCACCATCATCCTCAACAACCCTTGCTCCCGTCTTGAAACTTATAATTTTCTTGAAATAATTCATTGTAACCTAATTTATGATACAACAGTCTAAGTTAGACAAGGAATAAACATTGACTATGAACCCGAATGATAAAGCTTAAAAATGAAGCATACATAGCACGTTATTTATCACTCTAAATATGAAAAACACGGCGATAAGAAACATTGATTTCATTATAAACAAAGTTTGATATACTTAACGTGTTGAGAGATACCTGAGAAAGGGATGGATGAGAGTGTATCGTACTGGTATTGGATGAGAAAGGGATGGATGAAAGTGTATCGTACTGGATGAGAAAGGGATGGATGAGAGTATATTGTACTGGATGAGAAAGGAATTGTTGGGTTGCACACATGGTTGGGTTTCTATAGAAAAACTAAAGCGAGGAAAGCTATATCGCTTTGACTGTTTTGACCGGTCGAGCGATAGTTTATATCGCTCCAGCTGAGCGACATAGCTTATCTCGCTGAGCGGGATAGATTCCCTCGCTTCAGTGGTGCCTCCATAGCCAACAGGCGGGTGGGAGGGGCACTGGGGTTACACTGTTGACTTTATTTTCCCCCCTCCATAGATAACAGCCTTAGAACTTGGAGACATTGATCATGATTGGTGTTAGGCTAAGTCTAATGGGAGTGCTACTTCTACCAAAAATGTGGTCTATTCTTTGAATGCTACTTCTCTCTCTAGATATATCTAGCAATGGAAGTAGCATTGCTAGTTAGCGATGAATCATCCAGCGGCAAAAAAGCAAACTCACGCTAAATGATTTATCGTCAAAAAGAATATTCTCATTGGATCTGATGGCTAATAACATATATTTTAGATCTGATGGCTGAGATTATCTGGCGCTTTATAATTTAGCGCCCCACCGCTATATGATTCAGCGCTAGACTGATAACTAGCACTGCTATCTAACACACCCCATTAGACTTGGTCCTAAAAGCATTGCTATAAATCTAATGTGTCATGCTAGTTATTGGTAGATCTAGCACTCCCATTAGACTAAGCCTTAGTGTTCTTTACAACTAGGTTTTTAAGGACATTAACTTCTCTATTTTTTTCCTTCTTTTCTAGCATTCATTACGGGTTTACAAAGAAAACCGAACTACACGATTTAACAATAATTGCCCATTGGATGTTTCTTACCGGCATTTAGCATTAGAACTCTTTGGCAACAGCATTTAGCATTAGAACTCTTTGGCAAGAACATTTATTGAGTTGGTAATGCCAAATAAAAAAAAAAAAAACACAAAACATTCTTATGTACTTACATTGGGACAACCAATATGTAAAGCAATTATGTAATCTATTACTCCTTTCGTCCCACATTACTTGAGCTATCTTAACTTTGCATGATTTTAAAAGTAAAGGAAGAGGAAGAGTAAAATTTACAAATGACATATCTCTCATTTACGCCTACAGCTGGATTTACTTTGCCCTGGTATTTAATACATCTAATCTATTGTCTGATTAGACGGATACAAAAGCACAATGCAGCTTATTCAACGATTATAGGTCATGTAGTATTTTCACTTTCACCAACCTCAGCAACAAACAAGTTACAAGATGCAAATATAATAACACAATTATCTAATCCTTAGCTATTCCATACTGCAAACAACACGCCCGGTGAATTGTCATTCTTTTTTCTCTCAAGTTTATCATCTTTTATAAGTTAACATGTAACTCATCTACCTCAAATTTTATGTTCCTAACAAGAATTCTCAATTATATGTTCTCTAATTAAGTTTTTATCCAAGCAGATGTGGCTAATGAATCTACCATTCCCAAAAAAGACAACTTTCATGTTTACCTGATTCAATATCCTCCAACATCTTGAACCCTTCAGATTATTTTTTTTAGCATATAAACAAGTTATCAAACTAATATACTCTGTAATTGGCTTCTGACAAATAAAAAAGTAACAACAATTTATACAAAGAGGGTCATGGAAATATAGTTTGCTTTCCCTGCTAGCTAGTTTCATTTGCATGAAAATTTGAAAGACACCAACACTTGAGGTGTGTGAACAAATTTCACATTTAAGGTCATATAATATCCGATGCCGATGCTGTAAGTTGTACAACAATATCCGAAATTGAAAATCAAACACAAGTTTTTACCAGACAAAATACTATGTTGAACAAGTAGATCTCAACTCCACATTTTTCCTTTAGCATATAATTAAGACCACATCTAGTAAATATACTGTTCTTGTATCTTCACATTTTATGGCTTCTTCCATAGCCACCTCCCGTCTGGATCATCATGACATGGATTTCACTCCCATCTTCTATTCCAAGCTGCATAATAAAAAATAAACATTTCAAACTTCAACAAAAAAAACTTGATAAAAAATTAAAGACATAACTTGTGATAATAATTAAAAGTTAACAAGAAAATTACTTCCTGAGAGGTATTCTCTGGTTTGATGTGAGTACGATTATATATGAAATAAATCGTACTGCTATCATAATGTAAGTTTTTAAGCTCACAGTAGGCATTGATGAGCTTCCTCAAAGGGGTATCTATCTTGATTCTGAAGCATACATCTGCTTCACACCGATACTAAAATAAATAGCCAAGTAAGTAGTTAGTAGACTGTTAACTCAAAGCATCAATCCATCCAAGAAGAATACAGAGAAAGACTTTACAATGCCGCTGATAATGATATTAATCCGACGACTGCTGGAACTTTCGGCAACTGGTACAACAACTCCAGCCATGTTTGATGATAAAGTGCGGTTTCTTAGACCAAATCCCATGGGTGGAGTAGTGGAAGGCCTGAATCACTCAGTTTCAAAACTATTTTAGAACAAGTTTCCTTCTTTTTTTTCCTTTTTGTTAAACGAAGAGAACAAGGGTTAATATAGAGAACAGAAAAGAGATTTGAATAAGGTTTTCGGTACATCCTAGGCTGATAATTTTGGTATATCCTCCAGCATTGTGAATCGTTAAAAAAAATTGATTTTGTGATAAATTTTGAAGCAACGGTCACGATTACTGGACCTTGTGGCGTCTAGGGGAAGCTTTAGTAAGTCATTTATCTTTTCTTCTGAATCCTGATTTTGATTTGACCATAACGTTAGCAGAGTTCGGAAACTGTCAGTCATAGGCCTTTTTTGAATCATTATCCTATTCCTAGGGTATTAAATAATGGAGGGGGAAAGACTCTGATTTTACCCATCAGTCAATATACTCAGTAGATTAGATACAGTATATCAGAATCCTAGAAGAATGCACTATTCCATGGAGAGGTGGATTTGATGTGGAAATTGAGGACTCGGTGGAATTAATCGGGGAACCATTTTAGATGTCAATTAAAATGTGAATCGGAAGGCGGAAGCCAAACTAAACCTCTGATATGCTTTAAGGCGAAAAAGTTTGATCTCGCAGTGGCAACCCTTGGATTGGAAGGGTGGGGGGTTTATAACCCTTGAATGAAAAGGTGTTTAAATGATTTTTTTTAATAACACACCACCCCTTCATCCAAGGGTTATAAACCCCCCCTCCCAATCCAAGGGCTGTGGAGCCGCTAGATCAATTTTGATCTCGCAGTGCGAGATCAAAATCGCGTTCGCTTTAAGGTCAAACTTATATATCGGGAAAATTGATAAAGTACCCCCGACAGATAATGGTCACAGATAAAGTACCCCGAAAAATTGCACTTTTCTAAAGTACCCTTTCCGTTACATTTTCCATCTAAGTTAGTCAAAACTCGTTTGACAAGTCAAAATGGGTTGTCAAATTACAAGATACCCCCGAACCCTCACCACCACCACCGGAGGTGGTGGTCGTGAGGGTGGGGGTTCAGGTTTTAGGTGTGGTGGGTTCAACTGGCGGTAGTTCAGGGTTCATGTGGTGGTGGTAGGGGTTTTGGTGGTGGTGGTAGGGGGTTCAAGTTGTGGTGGTAGGGGGTTCAGGTGGTGGTGGTATGGTGTTTAAGTGGTGGTTCAGGGTTTAGATGGTGGTGGAGGGGGGTTTAAGTGGTGGTTCAGGGTTCATGTGGTGGTGGTAGGGGTTCTGGTGGTGGTGGTAGGGAGTTTAGGTGGTGGTGTGTTCAAGTGGTGGTGTAATCTCAAGGGTGAATTTGACATTTTGTAAGTGCCACCTCACACTTAACCTCCACTAACGGATGGAAACCGCTACATTGAAAAAAAAGTGTGATAATAAAAGTGTGAGTGGATCCTTTAATACAAAAGTATCTTCATGACATATAGATGCTTTCTTGCAAGTTTCGGAGCATGTAAGATGGAGACACCACCGTGTAAAATACTCCCTCAGTCCCATATTAATTGAGCTAGTTATATTTTAAATTTGTCCCACATTAATTGAGTTAGTTCAATTATATAGGTCATGTTTCTAATCTTACCCTTTTAATTGATTATTATTATGAAATCTTAGTATAATAAATATTTATAATTTCATAGTCATGTTTATACTCGTTGCATAAGTGTTTTAAATTCTTTTCGACGGTATAAAGTTTACAACCATGCGTGCCATAAGTTGAGAGATACGTCGTTTCTAAATTTTTACTGTTATGATATCTACAAGGGTATCATTGGAAAAAAACAATAAAAAGTTACTTTCTCTCCTCTTTGCCTTAAAAACTGTGCAAATCTCAACTAGCTCAATTAACGTGGGATGGAGGGAGTACGTGAACAACACTATTATTTGATGGGCTAAGCTGAAATACTCAAATTTTTGCCATGACAAAGAATTGTTGCATGTCAACAACACTAGCTTGGAAACACGGATCATGATTTGGTACCTGTGTTAGATATTTTCCTTGTTTCGAAGTTTTCACTTTTCAATTTTTACTAACTTGAATAGGAACTTATTACTTATACTGTCACTAAGAATCTTGGTATGCATTATGGTTCTTCAATTGCTCAATCTACTATTTGGATTGTCTCAGAAGTTCTTTAGTTTCTAAGATTTGTTATTTCTTGTTGCTTTTTATCATTCCTTGTTTTTATTTTGGCTTTTAAGAAGAAGACCTTTTTTTTTTTATTGGCGAACTTAAATATATTGAAAGACACACAAAAAGAAAACCTTTTCATGTGGAGATCTTTTCCACTATGGGATTTTATTATATAATCCACAAATCTATTGATAGATCCCACATATACCAATTTAATATTATAAAAAGTTAAAAAAGATTCTCCATCCGGTCATACAGAATCCGGATGGATTTTATGTTAGTTTTTTTTATTACATCCGGTCAGACAGAATCCGGATGAATTTTATTTTAGTATTTTTTTTATTACATCCGGTTATTCAATGATCGGATGGAAAAAAAATAGGAAAAAAATATCAAACCGGCCATTAGAAGACCGGATGGACTATCCACTGCAACCTCCTCAAATTTGAAGGGTTCTATCTTGGCATAGAGTTTTGTGGATCTATAAATACACCATAGTAACACTTTTTGTCCACATTTTAGGGATTATCCCAAAGATATGGATGATTTTACTTCCCATAGGAGTTGCACTTACAACGACAATTTCCCATTAAATTTTATCTTACAACTTTGAAGCTTATTCGGATTATAATTTATATGGATAGTTATAGTCCTCGACATTACTATGCATTCAATCATACTAATTAGAAACGTAGAATTTAACCAATCAAATTTGAGTACTATTTTCAGTAACTCCATGAACAAGATTGGAATAGATTAATTCTTTTGATTGTAGAACCAATATTAACCTGCACAATATCGTATACCACAACATATCTCAATTTCCATTTGATTTGCTTGCACTTGCCAAGTTGAGGGATTCAAATTTGGTTGTTCCCAAACACCCGTCTCTTGCAGAACAATGTTCTATGACCTATACAACTGATGAAGCATCCTCATCACAAAATCTATCAGAAATTTGTTGGGAGATGTCGAGTATAACATCGGAGGGACGATGTATGACAATTCCAATTGTTTCGACAGCCGAGGATCGCCTTTACCTTTACAACAATGTCGCGGCGACTGAGGAACAATTGAGGTAATGATGCAATGATTTTTGGTATCTAAATCAACAAATGCAAAGAGTTCATCTACATGAGGTGAGCAGTTGGAGGGATATGTATGCTTTTAATTTCAGCAATCCCCTATCACAACATACCACACCAAAATCAAGTAGATTTGTTCACGACTTTGTTCATGAAAGATCTCCTCACAACTCTGTCCATGAGAGATCTCCTCAGCTATTGTAAGGTACAGCAGTGGTAGAGACACAAGTACAACCGGGTTTTGTTCAATCATCACCTACCCTTATTCAGCTGACACCAAGAGGCAACTTTCGTGCGTGGAGCCAACAACCGAACCCTTTCGAAGATGTCTACCGTGTTGCACCACCACAGGAAGGTACTTCTTCTTAGCAGGGACAGGGATCCTTTACTCCTGGTGGTCCTTCTACCTGGCAGAACCCTACCGGTCCAGTTTGGCAGGGGATTTCCCTGAACGTGTATGGTCCTGGTGTTGGTATGATGCATGGAATTCACTACGCCAGATCCTGCCATGTGCAACATTTTGTTTTTTTTCATGTGCAACGGATATAGCCGTTGCACAACAATATCCGTTGCACAAAATTGTATATCCGTTGCACATAATAAGCGTAAACAAAATAATAATAGCCAATAAATGGGCAACGGTTTATAATTAGTGTGCAACGTTTATATCCGTTGCACAATATGGCATATTTGTAAATTAAATTTAACTTGAGGGCTTTTACCCAGAAATAATAAAAACATTTCGTTAAATGTATTTCCCTCAGTATTATCGCCTCACTCTCTCTCTCTTCACTATCGGGTTTTTCTTTACTTAGCCATTTTAGCTCTGAAAAACCAGAGGAAAAGAGAAACCTAAACCTAGACGTAGAAAAACCAGAGAAATCTCGCCAAAGAAACCATATTAGCGGTTGAATCATCACCAAATGAACCATAAATCGAAACCCCTAAACTAGAAATCCGAAAACATAACCCTGAAAACTCGATTTGGGGTTGAAATTGATTCCCGAGGTAAAATAGTTTTGATTTTGTTTAGGGTTTTTATTTTATTTGTGTTTGATTACTTATCGGAGTGTTGTATTTGCAGATTTGGAGGTCATAATCGAAGGATTTTACCGAGTTTACAGGTTAAAAAAATCCAATTTTTTTTTAGGGTTTTGATTTTTAGGTATTTGTTTTACTTCTAATGTATTCCTACTTAATCTTACAGATTTGGAGGTCAATAATCGAAGGATTTCTCTGAGTTTACACAGGTAAAAAAAAAATCCAATTTTGTTTTAGGGTTTTGATTTTTCCGGTTTTTAGTTTTACTTCTAATGTTTTCCTACTGAATCTTACAGGTGCTCTGAAGCAGTGGAAAGGGTTATAGGCGAAACTGAAGGTAGTGAAACTATTTTTGTGGTGTTAATTAGTGTAAGATGTCTCAACAATGTGATGCAAGAGGTTGGAAGGCTGAAGATAGGTTTAGTAATTTGTATAGACAAGGAGTGGAATTGTTTATTGATTTTGCATACAAGAATAGATTGTTGAACTCCCCATTCTGTCCTTGTCCTTGTCGCATTTGTCGGAATAAGAAATCGAAGAGTTTTGCACATGTGAAGCATGATTTACTAGTATATGGTATGCTTGATTCGTATACTGTTTGGTCACTGCACGGAGAGAAGTTGACACCAGCATCAGCATCAGCACAGAGAGAAGATGCATCTGTTCAAGAAGAAATGTTAAGGGAGGAAGCAGTGGAAGTCGAGGAGATCGATAGGGATACTGATGGTTGTAGGTTAGATGATTTTGTTGATAATGCATTTGGGGTATTTGAAGGGTTGAATGAGGATGTCGGTGTAGGTGATCCATTTATTCAGGAGCCTTACCTTGGTAAGAAGCACAACAAGTACAAAAAGTTAGCCGAAGAGAAAATTTATCCGTCTTGCGAGAATGGCGCAATAACGCTTTCAGTCATGGTGGATCTGCATCATGTTAAAAAGACATTTGGTTGGTCAGGAAATAACGTAACACACCTCTTGGGATTACTGAGAAAATGGTTTCCAACACTTTCCCTGAAAAATACCCGGTAATGAAGGAGATGTTGAAAGATATGGGGATGAGGGCAGTTAACATTCATGCGTGCATTAACCACTGTGTGTTGTTCCGAAAAGAACTGAAGGATGAGAGAGAATGTCCGACTTCCGGAGCAACAAGGTTCAAATTCAAAGAAGGAAAAGATGGAGTTCTGAGAGAAACAAAAGAGCCACAATTAGCATTGAGGCACTTTCCAGTTGATGAAAGAATTCGAAAATTTTATACTATACCATGGATTTCTAAAGCAATGACTTGGCATCAACGAGCAGAAGCTTCTTTTGAATATATGAGACATCCAATAGACTCTGCACAGTGGCAGAATTTGAATGCAAAGTTCCCTGAGTTTGCATCTGAAGCGCGCAATGTACGACTTGGCATTTCTACTGATGATTTTAATCCTCGCGGTATCCAGTGTACGGCATACAGTTGTTGGCCAGTCATCTTGGTTCCTTATAATCTGCCACCATCATTATGTATGAAGGCAGAGTTTCAGATTATGGCTCTACTTATACCAGGACCAAAAGCGCCGGGCCAAGACATCTGTGTTATGCTTCAGCCGTTGATAGATGACCTAGTTAAACTTTGGGAAGGAGTCGAAGCTGTAGACATGCATCTGAAACAGTCATTTAGGTTGAGAGCTATCCTAATGTGGGGTATACATGATTTACCCGCATATGGTATGTATCTGGTTGTGTAGTTCATGGGTACAAAGCATGTCCTGGTTGTGGAGATGAGACTGAAAGTAATTGGCTAACTCACTCAAAAAAGATTGTGTACCGAAATTTCCGAAGATTTCTGATGTCGGGGCATCCTTTCAGAAAAGGCAAGTACTTGGGACTGAAAACAGTGGAAAGGAGATTGGCACCAGCTCGAATAAGTGGAGAAGAAGTTCTGATGAAGACTATGAATGTTCATTATCTTCCCGGTAAGATGACCAAAGACGGAAAGAAAAGAAAGAAAGACTTCAATGAAATTGTACCTGATGCACCTAATTCAACAACTAAAGCTTTTTATAAGAGGTCGAAGCTGTTCGATGTTCCCACTTGGTCGTCTAATACTTATCGTCATTGTCTCGATGTGATGCACAGCGAGAAGAACTTCTGTGAACATCTACTAGATGCAGTTCTGGACATAAAGAAAAAATCAAAAGATAGTGTGGCTGCAATAAAAGATATGCAGGATCTGAATATTCAAAGCGCGCAGTGGATAACTACAGATCCTGAAACAGGGAAAGATGTATTACCTCTTGCTCCTTATGCTTTGTCTAAGGAGGAGAGGAAAAACTTCTTACAGACATTAAAGAGCATGAAGTTTCCAACCGGGTTTTGTTCGAATCTTGCAAACAATGTCACAATTGAACCTCCGGGTCTGCACATGTTGAAGTCTCATGATCATCATATCATTATGGAGTATTTACTGCCGGTGCTGCTTCAACATGCTTTCCCACGTTACCCTGACTTGCGCAGAGCTCTTCAACAGATCAGTTTATTTTTCAGAATCTTGTGCTCGAAGGTGTTGATCAAATCTGAACTTTAACAGGCCAAATACATGGTTGTTGAGGCTCTGTGTGTGTTGGAGAAGTATTTCCCACCTTCTTTCTTCGTTATCAGCATTCATTTGGCGGTGCATCTTGCCGATGAAGCTCTCACTTGTGGACCAGTGAGATATCGATGGATGTATCCCCTTGAAAGGTAATACTGCAACCTGGTTGTTCACATGTAGTTTCATTCAATTCTGTTCAATGTTATAATTACAGCTATATTGTTCCTAGGTCAATGAAGTTTTTTAAGAATCTTCCAACCAACAATAGATTTGTAGAAGGCAACATCAAAGAGTCACAGCTTGTAGCTGAAGGAGTGCTGTATGCAATGGAACACATGGCAAACGCAAAGGATGGCTACCATTCAGCTACCCGAGAAGCGTTCTTAGATGATGATTCTGAATACAGTGATGAAGGCCCTGTGGGTACTGGAGAAAAGGTTGTGACTTTGTCTAATGTACAGATCATACAAATAGTTAGATGGGTGCTGTTTCGTCGTGAAGTAGAAGGTCTTGCAGATTACTATGTGTGAGTACTTGTTAAGTTTCATCATATCTTTATGATTATTCTCTCCTGTCTAATCTTTTAGTAATGGTTCTAACATACGTGTAACTGGTTTGCAGTGAATACTGCGATGAAGTTGCGCTGAATACACATGGGATAACGAGCGCTAGCACCGAAGTAGAGCGACAGACAGATTTCATTAAATGGTTGTACAAAAAGGTAATTGTGTTGGTTCACATTGTGTTATACTCAAGTTCACATTAGATGTCTGCCGTGAGACTGACAAGTACTAATGTTTATGCTTCCACAGTTGGAAAAAGATGGTAAAATGGATTCCAAATTGTGGCGTTATGTAAAAGGTCCAGTTGGAGCTAAAGAATATACCAAGTACAGGGTCAATGGTTATACCTTTTCTCCCAAGTCATATGAGCTAAATCGTGTTACGCTAAACAGTGGTGTATGCATGGAAGCAACTACAACATATAGGGCAAGTCGTAAAGACAAAAACCATGTTGATGGTTTGACCAAGTGGTATGGTGTGGTGCAACAAATATTGGAGCTTGACTTCACAGACTTCAAAGAGGTGGTGTTCTATTGTGACTGGGTGAAGGTGGAAAACAGAAGTACGGGGTGTAAAATGTGTCCTAGTTCCCACCAGATATTGGTGAACTTGAATAATTTCAGGAGTTCTTCGAGTTGCTTTGATGAACCTGCAATATTCGACTTCGAGGCTTCTCAAGTGTGGTATTCGAAAGATTTAAAGAATCCTGATTGGTCTATTGTAATGCGCTCACAGAAGCGTATCACCAGACAAGTGGATGACTTACTCGAGCCGCAAGTCGAAGATTTCCAGTCGATATTAGCGGATGAACCCCATTTAAAATCTTTGCTAGAACTGCACCGTAGTTAACTTAGGACTGTAATTTGTATTTGGGTATCACTTGTGGTTTTCAACTGTGGGTCTATTAGTTTGTGTTTATCTGATTTTGTGTGGGAGATTGATTGTTCTTGTTATTGCTTGTTCTTGTTATTGCTCGCTGCCCATTGCTTATATTTTGTTAATTATTATCCTTGTTATCTGTTGGTCATTTCTGTAATTGTACTAATATATCATTTTCTATTTTGTTTGCAGTAAAATGGAAACACAGGAAAACAACAGTTCTCAAGGTGCGTCTGTGAGTCAATCTCGGACCAGCTGCACTCCAGGAAAACCAAAGACGTTCGTCGACATCGACCTTGCTGGCGTGCCAATTGGAGATAATGCATCCAGATTTTCTACTAGGGCAGAAGATTTCATAAGAATTCACATCCCTGTGAACAAAAAAGACTGGAGGCTTGTGCCAATTGAAAGAAAGGATGATCTTTGGAATGCTTTGATGGTATCTATATCGACTCTCGCAATGTGTTTTTAGTTTTGGTTATTGCTGTCTACCTATCTTTATTGACATAAGTTTATGTTTACAGAATGAATTTGAATTCCCAGTGAACCATTACCGTGCAGTTATAGAAAGCATGTTTCCTCCAATGTTCCGTAGGTTTAAGTCTGACTTAAGGGATGCACTCAAGTGGCCCAGTGGTAAACGCCCGAGAAGTCGAGCCCCGAAGAAAAAAGCAGTGGAACGGGAGGAGGTCGTATAGGAGGGGGAGGATGAGGATGAGGATGAGGGGAGGGATGAAGAACCAATTGAACTCACTCCTGAGGTTTGGGAAGCTGCAAAATCGAAAGTTCCGAAAGGGATGATCTCTGTCATTTGGGAAGAATTTTGTGACAATGAGAAGAGCGGAGCGAAGATCGCAAACAATGCTAAGTGTAAAGCTGCCAGAGAAGCTAATGTAATCCGCCATACAACTGGTCGATGCTCTTACAGCAACAAAAAGTATAAACTGGTTAGTAAATGAACTCATACATCTCCCAAGCTTATTCAACTTCATCATACACATGTCTGTTATCTCTTCATTTTTTCTTACCATATGTGTAGGATGAGTCGGGCATCAAAGTTGTACCACCCAACACTACAGACAAGTGGTTGATGGGACATGAATGTAGTGATGGGTTTGTGCATCCTAGTGCGGTCGAGAAACATGTAAGTGTACTGTGGCTATATTACACTGTGTAATATGCTACAACATGTCATTGACCCTACTTACCACCAGTTTCTGTATATGAAAATGCAGAAGGAAATAACAGCAGCCAAACAACGAAACCAAGAACAAGGAGAAAGTGGTAGCAACTCATCAAACGTGATTTCACCAGAACTGGATGAGGTGTTTGGACGAAAGGGAAAAGAGGGTATACGTGGCTACTCATCTCATGTGTCGAAGAAGCAGGGTGTTATTGCTGAAATTGCGCAATCTGTTATTAACAGGAGAGAAGCTGAAAATGAGATGAGACTGAATTCAATTCAAAGTGAAGTCAGTCAGGTGGCTGGGCAAGTGACTGTGGTGGCTACTAAAGTCGATGTAAGTGTTCAATATTAAGTTGCAAACAATATATTAGTTCTATCCTCCCCCTGTGCATCAATGTATTAATAATGGTTTGTAATCTTTGTTGTTGTTCACAGGCCATACTAAATTACTTGATGAAGAATGTTAAGGGATCTGTAAATGCTTTCGACTCTCCGGCGATATCTGTCGACACTCCTAGCCCAGAGAAAGGATCCACTTCTGTTGTTGGTGGTCAGTTCTGTTCGACTTCTGCTGTTGGTGTGGATAAAGGATCGACTTCTGCTGTTGTTGGTCAGAAAGGAACTAATCAGGTTGTGCGTCCCCTGACTACTAACTGTCGATCTGACAATGATTATTGGCCGAGAAACAGTATTGGGCGCCTATGTAGTCAAGTTGAGCTACTCGACAATAAGGGTAAGGTTGTCGCATTGGGTACTTTAGATGGTGAAACTAACTGTCATGGTAGGCAGGTGAAGCCGCATGACAGGAAGGTCTATATTGAGGAAATTTATGACCAGACAGCAGTTGTCTGGGATGGCCCTCAAGGAGATGGTTATCACATCTTAAGTCAGTTACCACTGCCTAATTGGTTGATATGGGCTGAGTCTAGGCTTCAGGAAGCCAGATTTGACCTTTAGTATCGAGCAACAAACTATTTTGGTCTACTGATTGTCGATAATTTTAACAAACATAGAATATCATCAGTATGACTTCTTTTTGGGGTATTGTAAAGACATCGAATCCTACAAACTTTGTATTTTGGGTATCTTTTTTGGTTGTTGTTCATTGTGGCCAGAACTATATATGCATCTGTCTAATGTCTTAAATCTATGTACTTACAAATGCTTAATGAAATATCTATATTTTTTCATCCCCTTTTTAACTCCGCCAATGCAAATGCATTGCCGGTCCAAAGCCCGGATAAAGGGGGATGGAGAAGGTTCGTATATATATGCTAATGTTCTTCCATTTGGTTTTGGTATGCAGTGTACTGTGCAGTGGAGAATTTCTGTTAGCTGTCTAACCATGAGCATGTTTCTAAAAGGTATACTTCTCTTTCCTTTATTTGATTTATTTTTTCTTTTTAAGATGCTCAACGTTCTTCTGTTTTCTGCATGATAGGCAACTAGTGGTGCTGCTGCGAAGATCTTGGCTACGTACAGACTCGTGAGGTTTGATATATTGTCTCTCCCACACGACAGACTACTGAGGTTTTACCTGCTCTTTTCTTACCATGTATATCTAAGTTGTTGTGAATTCATTTGACACACTTTTAATTTGCTTCTTCAGTTTGAAGACTTAGCAAACTGTTGGTGTAGACTGCAGGTAAGTGATTATAATTACAAGTTTGTTGGTTGTTGCACTTCTATTACCTTGTTTTGAGTGCTAGGATGATGGAACCTAATTTTGACAGGGAACAACAGAAGTTATCATCTCTTGAGATGGAGTTGGCTGCAGCTAGACAGGAAGGTTTTGTTTCAAAGCAGACAGAACAATCGAGATGTGATTCGTAAAGCTTGGATGCCAACTGGTAGGTTACCACACCCCTGTCTTTTCTTATATTCTGCTCATGCCAAGTATTCTTTTGCGAGTATGAGAACCTTATCGTATGCCACCACTTGAACCTTTGTCTGTGCTCGTGCTATAGTGGAAATGATGCTTGCTGTCTAGCACCACTTCCTTTATTGTGTGATATAGCCTATATATATATATATTTGTTCAGTAAACCAGATAAAGTGAATTTCCAATGGAACTGTAACTTACACTACGCCACAGGGGCCTGTTTGTAACGGATATAGACGTTGCGCCGAATTAAAGCAACGTCTATTAGCGTTGCAAAAACGGCGTTACAAAATTTTGGCAACGTCTATTAACGTTGCTTTAATTATTTAAAGCAACGGAAGTTACGTTGCATCTTCCGTTGCACTTTTTTATTTAAAGCAACGTAAGTAACGTTGCTATTTTTATTTAAAGCAACGTTTTTAGCAATTTAAGCAACGCTTATAAACGTTGCGGAATATATAATTAGTATTAAAAAAAAATACCAAATATTGTACTAGAAAAAATACTGAACATTGTATTAAAAAAAATACCAAATACAAAAACAATACATGTATCATAAGCCATCATTTCAACTACCATGGCCATGATACTATAGTGATCTTATGTTCTTTACATTGTTAAGAGCTAACTCTTGGAGTATCTAACATTGGAGCCAGGAAACATTATAAGCTCCATTGATTCTAAATGAGTACATGCAAACTAGAACAAATAAGAATATTATACCAGAACAATTGCCAAATGTCTATCCTCTTTTGGTGCAAGCATCCGGTCAACTACTGCGGCAGCCGCAACAGCTCCAACAGCTTCCGGTATGACACCCTAGTAACAAGTAGACACTGGTATTAGTACAAGTTCCAAAAAAAGGAACTTTAGAAACAAACAGAATTTTGTTTACTCTCCAAGTTAGACATTCTATTAAAAAGGACAGAGTACAGTACATGCAACTAAGAAAAGTGAGTGTATAGTAATTTATTCACTCAGTAAATTACTATTAAGATGCTTTCAAAGGTAGATTCAGCATTGTACTCTAAAGGCATATTACTAATCAATTGTTTCAACAGAATTGGGTGCAAAATGATTACAGGAATCCAGGTCTCCCAGCGGTTTTGTTCATATACATGGGCGAGATGGTAACATAACAATCACATATGACATATACATATGGAGCTGAAATCAAACTTACCTTCTGTTTGAGGATCAGCAAGAAACTTCTGCATACAATTAACAAAGTTTGTTCCATTGAAAGGATCCCCACCAATACCTACACAAGTTGATTGTCCTAAGCCAACAGCAGTTGTTTGGAAAACCTGCAGATCATGTATAAACATTAAATCAATTCAAGACATGTTGCCCTCTCCTTGAGATGAAATGGGACACCATAAGGACGGAAAAGGCTGATGATTGAATGGTCTAGATTGAAGAAACTAGCATCAACAATAAAAAATGTAATTATATGACCCAAGAGTTCTCTTTTGAGATCCATAGGGTTGTTGGTCTCAAATCCAAAGATGGAATCTTACCGCTTCATATGTCAAAGTACCAAATCGAGAAACAATTCCTATACGCCCTGGCTTGTGAATGTACCTTGGCATAATACCAATCTTACATTCTCCTGGCTTGACAATACTAGGACAGTTGAGGTCCAATCAGACGTGTTTTAGATTGCCTGAGGAGAGCATCCTTCACCTTAACCTGAAATTGTAAATAATTGGTCAAAGGTCAATAAAGTAGATACAATTCTGGAACAAAGAAAAAAACAGAAAAGCGGAAAATACATCAAAATTTCTTGAGTATGTATATATGTATGTACCACAACAGTCGCATATCATAATATGTCTTGAGAATATATTATACATGCTTAAACATTTTGCAAGATAGAACCTCTAACCATAATGCAAGATAAGAAGTGACTCTCATCGAGAGAGAAAAAAAATGATGAAACTATCAAAATTTTCGGCACAACAATCAAGTTTGGAAAAGGTCAGGTTCAGAGGCAAAAGTTTACCATGTCACGTTGAGGAATTCCTTCTGTGATACAGACCACAAGATCCAACTTTGCTTCCATCGCTTCCATTATAGCAGCAGCTTCAAATATATATTGAATTAACAAAGAAAAATCTTGGGAACTAACATCTCTTCAACTGATACTAGAAAAGCACATAGAAAATGAAAACTAAAACACGTCTTGCATGTAAAGATAGGAAGGAACTTCTTGCATGAGGTTTGTTTCAACTACCCCTGGATCTGCCGCACTGTTCATATTTATGCAACAACGATAAAGTAGTTATGATACAAAAATTTCTTAAACACTGATTGCAGTAAAGGACTGTATCTCCCATGACTATAAGAATCTGAAGCAAAATAGATAACCTAAAGTAAAACAACAATCTACATACAAGTTACTAGAATATTGATACAAGAATTTCTAAAACATTGATTGCAGTAAAGGACTGTATCTACCATTTGAGGTTGCAATCACTTCAACACTGGTTCTAGTAGGTTTACTTACTGACCCCTTGATACAAAACCAAGAACTGGGTCCTGGCCATTTCAGACATCCAATTAAGTTGTAAGGCAAAAAAAAAGGATAGCCAGTACGAAATCCCCATATCACTGTTTCTACTAAATCCTACATTTTCTCAACTTCCTATCTGTACTTATTGGTCTAATTCTATGATCTCATATATGTGGGTTTTACCCCTCACTGCGTAAGCTAATCGTTTGCCTCTGCCTAGTTAAAACTGCATCTGTGATAAAGGCATTTAATTCTGCAATAGTGGTGATGGACCTGAAGGTGCAACAAAAGGAAGAATTGAGCGTGAGACTTCATTGATCAAAAAAACAACATCTGTGAATTGGAATGGAAATGGAAACTTTAGCACACAATCTACATTAACCATCTATGGGTCGACATTGTTCCTCATAAACCTCTTGCTCGAAGCACACTGAACAACAATTTAAGCATAATGTTCTAATTTCTCTACCACAAAACACTAATCTAGTAATCATAAAGCAATATTATGAGAACCCGTTACTCGAAATCTGTATATAAACAAAACCCACTTATCAAAACTTCTATAAAATCCCATACTACAATCAATTTGGTCGTGTTCTTTAAGGCATTTCATTAAACCGTTATTATGCATTGCATAAAATCGTTAAGTGTTTTCAGTGTTCTTTAAGGCATTTCATCAAACAGTTATTATGCATTGCATAAAATCGTTAAGTGTTTTCAAATTAGGTCAATCAAACCTTAACCAATCATGAATATCCATAATCACTAGCTGAGAATCATGATTAGCGGTCCATAATCTGTGTAAAGAATTATACAGAA
>JAJJMA010080229.1:0-11851 GCA_023529015.1 Papaver nudicaule
TCAGAATTATCTTAGGAACTACAAACACATTCAGAATTATACAAGCAACAACACTCTAATTTCATAAGCAACAGCATACAATGCTTCCATAGCCCAAGCAGATTCCCAACTCCTAAACTCCTGAAGAAACGAACTATACAACATTCTACATTTCATCAACAAACCTAATCCTAAAACCCCTAAAAAAACACTCAAATTTCCACACATACTTACTTAGCAGATTTCTCAAGTGAACCATACGCATCAACAAAATGCCCGGCATGATAATTCTGTATACACCTTAACAACGGAGCAATGATTTCACCAACTTGTTGAGTAAACCTATCAGATTGTTTAATCAATCGATTCACATCCTGTCATAATAAAAAAACCAAACCTGAGAATCAAAATCAAAAACCCAGAAAAAGCCCTAACTTAATTTTAAGAAAAAATTTATACCTGGAAATTATTGAGGGCATCACCAAGAGAGAGGAGAGAATGGGAATTAGAAGAAACTGATAAGAGTTGTTTCAATGAAGAACCATCTTCGTAAGTGATTGAATCTGAGAATCTGTTTAAGTAATCGTTTATTCTTCTCTGTGATTCATACGCCATTGATGATGAAGATGATGATTCTAGGGTTTTAGCTTCTTCGTCTTCGTCTCTGGTACTCAGCACCAGATATGACCAAACCCTAGAAAAAATTGCATCGGTTTGAAAAATTAACAAAAAAAAATCTGAATCTAGGTTGGTATTGATGATAACGATGATGGTGGTGGTATTGATTATAACGATGGTGGTGGTGGTGGTGGAAGGGGGAAGATGAAGGAAGAGTTTTGCTGCAGCTCAGAGCTGGTTTTGGAGAAAGAGAGAAAAACAAGGAAGAAGAAGAAAAGAGAAGGGAAAATATTCGTTATATACGAGTGGAAAAGAAGGGAGGAAAACGAAATCGCCGGGGGGAGGGGTGCGATTTGGTTTTCCACCGGGGGAAGGAAAATAAACTCCAAGGAAAACGAAATCCACCCATGCCAAACACCCGGAATTTCCATTCCCTCCTCCAATTCCACCCCCAATTCCATTCCCTCCTCCAATTCCACCCCCAATTCCATTCCCTCCTCCAATTCCACCCATTAAAGGCGTGCCAAACGCAGCCTTAATACGTTTCCTTTTTTTCCTTTGAAAATTTGAATTTTAAAATCCTAAATTTTGGGTGGGAATTTTTTGACTGAATCGGAAATTTGACTCAGCAATGAAGGAACAATGGGTAAATGGTTTTTGCACAATTCTGATAGACCTGTGAAGCAAATGCTTGAACTTCAATACCAAAACTAGTAAACTGCCAATGATCGCAAAGGCATATAACACTGATTGATATGAGGCAAACACTATTTTGAAAGGTTGGATCTGCCTGCAAACACAAAGGGAATCAAAGATATTAGTTGGCCATAGTTTTTATTAAAAGAAATAACGGGAAGGAAAAGTTTTCTGGCTTGTTTAAAACTGCTGTATCTTGTTGTATGATGGGATTTGCTGCATCTTGATTGCTAAAATGACATGAATCTACACTAGAATGTTACTGAGTCGGGGAAGAAAAATTCGCCCGATTCTGAGCTCCGGTTTTTTTCTCTCTCTCCTTATTTGTTCCTCTACATTGACTTAATCAAGGTTACATAACGTAAACACAAAAGATGCAAAGAATTCTTCCCGACGGCTTCAAATACAGTATCAGGGAGTATCACTTCATACTGATATATGGCACATACAATATCCAGTCGCCACAGACAATATCCAGTCGCCTCTGGCGGATTTTCATAACCCTGCTGCCCAAATTGGATAATAATAACTCCTTCGATCTCTATTTTGGTATGTATCAATTTTTTTTTCCGACTGTTTATAATTTTGCTGTTTTGGGTTTTGGAATGAATCATACACCCTAAACCCTTATATATGGACTAATTAGGGTATTGTTATATTTGTTCATAATCCTCAAATATCCAATTTATAACCTAATGATTATCAAATCCATCTGCTGTAGGTTAAGGGTGGAAAATTATTAGATCATTAAGATGGTGGTGCAGGACGCCGTGACCTGCATTCTGCCCATTGCTGTGGCATGGCGCTGGACTGGTTACCTTTTGCAGGAACTGGAGAACAACGTAGGACCATCCATCACAGGTAACAACCATACCCACCTTACAAGATTTCTATTTGGTGGGTTCGTTATTTTTGTCTCGGTTCTATTTAGCCATTTTAGTCAACAATCTGCAATAGGTTCTCACTTTTGGTCTTGTTATTTTCAGGATTGAAATCCATGACTGTGAGACGTAGCTTCTTCGAGAAGTACGTGGTTAAGCGTCCGGTAACAGAAGAGGAGATCGAGATGTTGGGTTATCCTGTTGTTGTTATTCGTGTGCAAGCTGAATCCGCAATTCAAAGGGTTAGAGATTTCGTACATCAAATCAGTAGTTCGTTTCAATGGTATGTTGGATGGTAACATTGTTAGAATAGAATAGTCATTACCGTATAAAAACTGCTTTCTTAGGAATGCTCGAAACTTGTGTGATTATAAGAAAAAAATTAAAATGCTTACTACTTTTTTGTTTACCATTTACTATGCCTGCCTAGTCCCTCTTTGGCGTTTGCCCTCCTTGGCCACCTAATGACTTAAGTCTCTTAAATTATTGGTATGTTGAATGTGGTGCCGCCACTTCAGCCTAGAGGATTCTCCTTTAGATATATGGTACATATAGTAATGATATTCACTATTTTTTCTGTTAATTTCATCCCATCCATGGTAGTATGATTGGTTTTACATTTCTGTTTTTCTTCTGTCTTTGGCAGGGCTGTGATGTGTGTTGATATTGGAAAGGAAGATATCAAACGCTGGTTCCCTGACGAACCAGAGAGGTTGCAAGAGGAATGCAATGAGCTACTGTTCTTATCTCCAACTGGCAAGGTTGTGGGTCCAGAAGAAAATTTAGACGAATATTATAGCAGAGAACAAGGAGTCGCGTAAGTTACTGACTAAAGCTGAGAATAGACATGATATCTAGTCAGATACACACAGGTTGCTAATCACGTATGTTTCTAACTAGATGCCGTGCGTTCAGATGCCATTGCTGGATACTATATATACCTAATTTGCTTGAGCTCTTCACTCTGCGAATCACTAACTCGGTGACTCACCATCAATTTTTTTAGCATGTCCATCTCTATGACAATTTTAGATCTCAAGCTTTAGTGCAACAATGAAATTGGAATATCATTGTTGAACAAGATTCTATTCGAAACTATGGGCTGGACACAAAAAAATCGAATATGGATGAAATAAATTGATTTGTTCTAACCTAGAAGCACCAAAGACTGAAGAAGTGTTATTTTGGATTTGTGAGATATTTTCCGTCAGCGCTGTAGGTAATTGACCAGAATAGGATCAAAACTCGAGTCCTCAAAATCCGACCATAATAACTTGGTGTAGTTTGGAAAGGGGTTTGTTGGCAGAATAAAATTCATCCTTAAAACAGCATGAGACATTCGATACATCTTTAAATGTAGATAAAGCTTGTCTTTTAAACCCTCAACTCATTTATGTTTATGAAATTTTTTGCAGGACTGCTCTACGATGCTATATCACCAAAGACGTAGTTTTTCTCCTAATTAAGCCCCGTGCTATTAGAGAGGGTAAGGTTGGCACCATCTTGCAAGAATTGGAAAAGCTATTTCTGCTAATTCACGGTGCGTGAAATCTCCATACGGGATCTCATTTTATGCAACAGGGGTTAATGCTTTCTGAATTTGCTAATTGATTTGGTATGCACAGGGTTGAAACTCGTGAAGCTGAATGACTATCCTTCGAATGATGCATGGTCTTGTGATTCTTCCTTGAATGAATATGACAGTTCTGGTAATCCCCTAGGTGTTGCAGTGGTTTTGAAAATGGAACGTCTCAAAGAGATACTGGTAGACTCAAAATTTCCGACTGACAAGTAGTAAGTATTTTTGACAGATCGTTCTTTAGGCTTTAGATGTCGATGTCATGAACAGCCACTAGACTTGAGAGTTTAGTACCTGCTAACGGTAATCCTTGCCCCTTATACAGCTGTTTTGTTCAGGTTTTGGTTGGTCCCAAGACTTGGGTACCTAGTTTGTTCAGTTCAGGAATATGGTATTTGACCAAGCATTGAACCTGGATTTTACGGATTCTATAGACTTGATTGAGTTATAAATGTGGTTCTTATTCTACTCACCGAAATGCCATTCCATAAAACTCTATATGGCTAAATATAACACCTGATTTGACATTGTATTAAGGTTTTGTGTTTCATTAGTAAGTTTGGGGTTCCATTCTGTTGCCTTAACACCATAAGGGATTGACTTCGTATTTCCCTTTAGGCTTTGTTTTCTGTAAGGATCAGAAGCGCCAAGCTATACTGGAGGCAAGTTTGATAGGTCTTCTTTAGCTGGACAGGTTTTGAGGGAAGGAGAAGACCGATCTTTTGTGGCAGCATTATTTGTGTTTGTACTTGAGTCATTGTTGGAAACAGTAGTTAAGTGATAGTGGTAACAGAAATGATAGACTGACCGTGGGTTATATGATATCCCACGGCCTGTCCCGCCTCTCTGCAATATCACTCAAGTGTAGAAAGTGAAATCTAAACATTGAGTTGGATTGGGCGCAAATGATATGTTAAAATCATGAATGGTTGAACTTTGCTATTTTGGGGATGGAAACAATTAGATGTCTGTTCTGCTGTTCATCACATCATTAACTGGATATCATGTGAAAACTGATGTTTACAAGTACAAAACAATTCAAAACATTGAGAATTTCTAGTGGACAAGCTGAGCTGCTGAGGTGATAAATTAGGGGCTTCCGTTTCTGCTTTTGAAGTGAACGCACGCACTTTAGAGAACTTCGCCACAGATCTAGCCGTGGAAGTAAGGATCTATTGTACATAAGGTAATAATCTCAAACAAAATACAAAACTGGAAGTTGTTGGTTTCTTCTTGGCCAAACAAACAAACATAGTAAGTGAAACTATACTTCTGTTACTATACCAGAGAAAGAGACAGACAGTCCCTCTAATGTACTTATTCAGGGACGAGTATCTTCAGGGTTCGAGGATACTAATTAAGCCGGTAGCTACATGATACTGCGGCGTGTATCTGTACAAAGCCCGGCCTTCCTGATCAGTAGCAGCTATTACAGGAGGTTCATTGAGATATGCCCAGTTTGTCCTAGTCCACCTGGAAAGGAGCAACGAAAGGACGATGCATCAATCAAACCGCTGTAATTATGATAGAGAAATTAAAATTATATGAATAACCAAAAACTACCCGCATTTTGTGGTTTCAATGGTCTAGTCACTAGAGTAAGTTGTAAGTGCGTTGCTATGAAGAACTCACCAGTTGTTTGTCTTGATTAGTTTATCCATAGCACTTTCGTCAACATCGTGTATGTTGCCCTTTCTATCTATTAGAGGCAGTGAGCCTAATCTCCGAAGCTTCCCCGTCCTTCCTGATTTTTTCTCAGATGTATTCTCCTGTCATTAGTTCAAACAAAAAATTAAGATAAAAATAAAAATACTACTAATCAGCGGTTTAATAGATTCTTTATTTTGTACTGTATTTTCTAACTGATGTTTATTGTAAGAAATTCATTTTTGACGATTTGTTAAAAGTTTAATGACATACGTTCACCTGGTCGATAACTCTTCGAGAACAATTTTCTTTCTCGAAGACTGGCTCCTTCGATTTCCAATAAGCTTCAATTTCTTCATTTGTACATGAGTTGTTTCTCTGGCATGTCACTGCAACGGGAAAAAACTCTTTTAAGGAAACCCAACTAGAGAATAAATGTTCGAGCTTACTTACTACTGAAATTACCAGATTTAGAGTCCCAGCCTGCCACTAGAGAACCCATATTTGAGATTGACAAGAACAGAACAATATTCAGAAATACGACTTGTTTTCTGTCTTCTTGGTTTAAATTTGTAACCCTCCCTACTGAGTCTTATATGTGTATCAAGCAGAGGATGATGATTTCTAAGTTAGTGGCTCTATGACTGTGCCTTGTTCTTACTTATCAAGTACCCGAGATGGGTATATATAGTGAGAACGAATTGCTAAGAGTCATCACATGAAAAGATCAGTATTAACAGCATAAGACACCTCCATGCGTCGGTGTCCTATGCATGCACTGCAAATGGGACCCATTACCCAAACAGGTGAAAAACACAACTTGATATGCTACCATATCCATCGGTGGGTCAGCCACTTGAACCATCTTCACGCTACATACACATATGTACTAGGCCAAGAGAAAGCACTATGGTGAAAAGCAGAAAAATAAACATATTGTAGACAAAGTGAAGAAGGTTGAAAAGCCTACCTAAATTTGGCCCATGAAAATTTAACCTATCCAGAGATAGTTGCTATAGGATGTCTAAGAATTGAGGAATATACTATTTTACCCTTCACTACTAATTAATCCCACTCCCGAATAGTTTAACCTTAATCCAAAAACCTTAAAATATTTAAATCAAAAAACTTTCCAAAACCAAAATCTTATCACTCTCATTTCACTCTCAAACAAGAAAAAAAAAAAAAAAAAAAAAAAAAATTCAATCCGCCCGCTCGAGATTCAAGCCGGAAATTTCGTCAAAGGTATGTTATCTAATCTCTATCGTTTCTAGTGTCTTATTTGCTTATAATACGTGATTTGGTGGCATAAAAGCCTGTTTTTTTCGGGAATTTTTTCGGCTGATAATACCAGAATCGGCGGATCCGAAACAACAGATCCAACGATTGTTCATCTTCACTAGCAATAATCGTTTTCTGTTTTATCACATATAAACCGATTCTACATATAAAATTTCATGCAAGTTACGTAGGTTTATAATCGGTGGATAACTCACTATAGATTGAACGATTATGTTTTATAAGAAGACTAAACGTTAGATGTAGTGATATATATGAACCGATTATTAATGACCTCATCAGCCCAGTTACGTGGCTTAATACGTAGTGTAATCGGTTTACTGTATATGATATTTCCACCGATTATTATGAGATTGTCTGATTATCGGTGTAGGTTGTTTACTATATGTACCCACTGTTTTGATAGGTTTAATCAGTTTTGATAGTTATAAACATTTAATCGTTATATATATTATATATTATTCAACGATTGTTCATTTTGCCTTTTATAATCGGTTTACAATGTTTAAAATATATGCCGATTTGGTGCTACAGAATGGATGATGAGAAGATCAGACCGCGAGATCTTGCAAGAGTGCGACAAGTCAAACGTACTCCTGTTCATGAGACTATTCTCGAAGAGTGTATTCGTCTCGTCAAGCATTTGGTTGTGGTGGAAATTCACGAGCTGATTGACTATTGTACTGAAAGGCTTGAGAAGATCGAGGAGTTCCGCAAAGAGGAGGCTGATTGGAAGTTAATGGATGATGCTTTGAAGCTGTGTGAAGAACTGGATGCTACAGATAAAGCTCGTAAGGCTGTTGCTGCCGCTGCCACCACTAGTGCTGCTGCTGCCGCATTTGCTGCTGCTAAAGATGATCTCGACCATCCTCCTGGTTTCCCAGCAAAGCGTCGTCGTTAGATACTTGTGTTGATGATCATGAAATGTCTAAGTAGTTAGAACTTTTAATGGTTTAAAGACTTGTTTGTTTGGTTTAAAGACTTGTTGTTGTTCTTGTTTTAAGACTTGTTGTTTGGATGACTTGTTTCAGTTTAAGACTTGATCTATGGATGAATGTCATGTTTTATAACTTACTTCTTCTGTTTGCATAAATCGGTTTACTATACAAAATATATAAGCCGAATATAAAAAAATCGATGTACTATGTCGATTTTATAAGCCGATTATTTTTACTTGAAATTTGATTTTCCTTGTCTAAGTTATCAGGAAAAATCTGCACACACTTTTCTTAATAAAAGCCGATAATCGGCGTATATATATAAAATTTGTGACCGATTAATTTTCATTGAAATTGGATTTATCCTGTAACTTTAAAATCGGCGTATACATATAGATACATTCGCCGATTTTGTTTATTTGAAATAAGATTTTTTCTGTGACTGTAAAATCGACAGATGATTCTATCCTTATAAACCGATTATCTTTTTACCCAGGTAATCGTCCTTGTATAAGTTAAATGTACGCCGGTTGTATAGCACAGAACTTTCAAACATACTTATATTAACCGAAACACTTTCATACATACATTAATCATTGTTCAAAATGCAAAATACAACATATGAAAGCTCCAAAATAACAAAACCAAACTTAATACTAGGCCAGGTCTACTACATATGAATCCAAGTCAACCATTACACGCTCATTTGGGTCATTCCCGGCTAATTCATTCCATCGTTTCATATTGGGCTCGTATTTCTCCAACCATTTTGCAGAATCATTGTTGGTGAACCCCGGCCAATAAGAAAACCTACAAAGCGGAGGTAATGGGCAATCTTCCGTTAACCTTAGACCGATAAAGTGGATCTTGTTGATGTTGACTATAACAATTCTTCTATCACTTAGCGATCCACCGCACCTTGCTTCCTTTGGTGTGAATGTCATATTTGTGCCCTCACCAAAGTAATGAACAACGCAAATAAGAGTATCCGCCAAGAGATGCCCACATTGGGGCATCAACATCCAATGCCTACGCAAAGTTGGTGCTCCCCTCTCTGGGCCTTGTATGCGAGTAACCATGTTTCTAAAACGTTCTTCTTTTTCTTCACTGTTTCCTTCCAACATCATCGAAATATAGAACTCCTTGTGTTGCACTAGTTTCACGGACATCTTCTGCCTTAAATATTGACATTGAGTTTGCTCACCCGCCAATCCCATATGCCCTATTTGCTCCGAAGCAACATGGAAACCACAATATCCATCATCCTCGACGTCGTCGGTAGATAATACGAAAGGACGGATGATTTGAGGTAGATGGTTAAAGTACTCCTCGAATATTGTGTAAAAAGTTCTATGAGGTCTACCAAGTGCATCCCTTGGAGTCTTTCGATCGCCAAGTGCGGATCTTAGAGTAACCACTTCACAATCTCCCCTTTCTTGATTCATGGAACCCATTTGCCTTGCTTGTTGCTTGAGTCTCTGTCTTGTGCTTGTGCTAGCTTCACTCCCTTGCGAAAAAAACTTTGGAGTATTTGAACGTACATCTTCCCCATTTGGTTTAGTCCCTTGCGAAAGAAATTTGGTGGCCTTTGCCTTCACATTTTTCCCTCTCGCACGACTCTTTTTCATTGACTCCCTAGGCTCATCTTCTTTGTACCTTGCCTCCGCATATACATGTTGTGAAGGCTCACACGTTGTGGAGTTATTGTCTCTTTGGTCCCTCTTGTAATCTTTCAACTCTTGCCTCTCTTTGCTTCTATCCATGTTGGTAGGAGGCCTCCCAACGGACTTTTGTACAATTGGCTCCTCGACGACAGGTTTCTTGTAGGGGTGATATGCGAGTTCCAAATCGTGTATCAAACATTGTTGTTGCACCTTGTTCTTGTTGGGGTAGCTTGCGACCATGACTTTCAAATTCCAAATCTAGAAGAGAGTGATTCTCGGGAGCCGCAATTGGATTAGGTGTGAAAGAGAGTTGCCTCCAAAACGGATCAATGGCCTCAAGTGGTATTTCCCCCGGGTAATTAGCAATCATGTGGCGACAAGGGAGTCCAAGGGCCGTCATTGTCAAACATGAACATGCACCCCTGCATCTTTTACGCCCTCTTGCCTCGTACTTTCTGTAGTACGCCAAATCTTTCATCATATACCTTATTGCCCAATGCGACACCCTATAGAGAATACCTTTAAGCCTGTACCAGTCTTCGCATTTCTCTTTCTCGTAAATCTTCATGCTCTTGCTCCTTCTCTCTTCCATGTGCCACTTGATCTTAGTGATATCATCATTTGTGTAGACATGGATAGCTTGTTGAACTGTAACCACATTGTTAACACACCCATGAAGTAGCTTTTTCAAACGGCCATGACATCCCTCCGCTATACTTGTTGCCTCATTCTTGTAATGCCTATATTGGTAGGTATACGCATACACAAATTTTTGTTTGTAAGGACCCAACAATTGTTCCGTGCAATAATCCACCGCCTTTTTGGCAACCTCACTCCAAGTAGCTATGAAGAGCGCAACATGCATTCATACTCTGCAATAGTCATCGAATGTACCACTTTATCCCAATCACGTCGAAACTCCAACCATTTAATTCCATTCTTAATATATTTGGCATCAGCGGCTTTCTTCTTCTCTTCAGCTTTTTGTTCCTCCGTTAGTTTGCTAACACGCTCTTCTTCTAATATGTCACGCTGAATGCCTCTAGGTTTCTTAGGCTTTTGAATATGATGCCTACAATTCGTCTTGATATTGCATTGTATGTGTCATGTACAAAGAAAATGTTGAGATTCTGGGAAAACAACCTCTATGGCGTTCATTAGTGCTTTATCCTTATCTGTTAATATAATCTTTGGAGATTGACCGGGTAAATAAAGATCCTTCAAAGTTTCTAAAAACCTTTCATAACTCACTTCGTTCTCCTTATCCATAAAACCCCAACCTATCGTGAAAGTTTGTTATCCGATGTGTGGCAAGTAACGTTCACCAATGGCATATTGTACTTATTCGTCTTATAAGTACAATCAATGAACAAAATTGGATAGAAGCATCGAGCCAATTCGATCATATCCGGATGTGCCAAGAAAATACGTTGCACTTTGTCATTAATGACTTGCTTCCTCATTGTGTAGTTGTGTTTCTCGACTAGCCATTCACATTGTTCCATAATCGCTCTACCATTCCATGACCCTTTCCTTTGTGCGGCTCTTTCAGTGTAAATTTGCCTCAAAATAGACAAGTTCCCTGGATCATCCACCTTTATCACCCTTAGGATATCGATTGGCCGGCTTGCAATCATCGACCTCACCTTTTCCTTCTCATGGGGTTTCAACCCACAAACGGAAGAGTGTCCAATAAGAGAATGAGGAGTATCATGGTTGTGATGACCGTTCTCAACCCTACGTAGGAAATACCCTCTTAAACGGTTGTGATCTACTACGATCTTGAATGGGCAATGACACTTCCTTGATTTACATTTATACTCACACTTCTCACTCTTTTTCTCATATGGTTTAGACTTGCTCCAATGACTTGTTGGGGTGCCACTTCGATCGCAAACAATTTCCAAACAATTTATGTTTGAACGTTTGCCAAACAGTAGACCTTGTTTCAGCTCCTTGCCTTTGTCTACGAACCAAGCCTTTGCTTCCTCCTTAGTGTTCCATGTCTTCACGGAGAAAACCAAAAGCCAATTAGATCACTATACTATATAAATTGTTTTCAAATGGCGGATGAAAAATCAAGATTATGTTGTTGCATACCAAGTCAGTTTGATAGTGGGCATAAGTATCAGGCAGTAGCTTAGACACGGCTTCGGGTTGATCTTCAACCGCTACAACAATCTACAAAATTGGAGAAGGAAGTTAGATACCAAAATCGTCTCATAAATACAATAATAAGCACCGATAAAAAAACAATCGGCAAATACTAAACTTAATATGAGCCGACTAGAGTTACGAAGAGATTGAAGGTCTCCTGTACTCTACAATCGGCACATACAAAACTGAATATGAGCCGAGTAAAGTTCGACGAAATTTAAGGTCTCTTGTACTCTACAATCGGCTTATGTGTTCGACAACAACCACTGATTAAGAACTAGATCATTTTCTTGAAGAAAATATCAATGCTTTAATCGACGGTTGGATAGGATATCAAAAGCCGATTCTGGTGCTGCAAACCAAGCTTCCATTAAAAGGCAAGAATCGTTGTAT
>JAJJMA010080245.1:0-10229 GCA_023529015.1 Papaver nudicaule
CCCCATCTAATGACCTTATCAGTTGTCACAATTATATCAAGAGTATCAATCCAAATGAAAAAATTGATTTTGGTTATTCCAAATAGCTTTATGAGAGAACATTGGATAAACAATTATAGCTTGGTATAGTGCAGAGTATAATAAAGAGCTTGTAGAAAAGCTACACGTGCAAGATAAAGTCCATCTTCTTTTATCATTTGTATCACACAAGGTTCGGAACCAATGAGATCAAAGAGAGAAACCGGCTGCTCGGCTTCAAGATCAGAGAGAGCTCTTTTGAAGTGAAAATTCCAATTGCCAGAAACGATGTGAGATGAGATTGAACCTTGTTTGTTCTTGCTAAGCTTGTATAGACTTAGAAATGCATAGTTAAGAGCTTGATTTGCACACCAAATATCAAACCAAAAGGAGATATCTTTACCATTTTAAACAACTGTAAATGGATATATCGAGACCGTGTAAGCTTGATTAACAATTTCTTTTCAGCAGGAACAACCACATGCACTATTAACTTTATCAGGCAACCATAAAGAGTTAGATGGTCCATACTTTTCCAAAATAACACCAGAGGCTCCTTTTCAATGCAGAACCTCCCATTCCATTTAGCAAGAATTGTTTGGTTGAAATGTTTTAAACTTCTTAGTCCCAAACCAACCTTATCCGTTGGAGCACACAGAAGTTCCCAATTAACCAGATATTTTCTATACAATCTTCACTATCATTCCACAAAAATTTCTTTGTTTTCTTATCAAGAACTTGTATAATATGGGTTGGTAGATTAAATATGCTAATAAAATATATTGGAAGGTTAGAAAAAACATGCTTGATGAGTATGGTTTTACCTCTTTCTTAGAGCCCGATTCTTTTCCATATTGCAAGCTTTCTATCAAACTTTCAACAATGGGATTCTAGATGGCCTTTGGGTTAGATTTTGCTCCACGAGGCAGACTTAAATATAAAATAGGGAGTTTTTCAATCAAACAACCAAGTTGAGTCACACATGTGTCAAGTAAAGGAGTTTTTTTTTCTTAAACGAAAGAGAAGAGTTTTATTAGAATGAGGAATATATAGTGCATACTCAACCAGAAATAGAGCTAATATGGTACAAAAGATATTGTACAAAGCTAATAAAGGGCTAATTGAAGATCTTCCCCCAATTGCTTAGCATAGAGCTAACAAAGCTAATGTGAACCCTATGACCTGCAGCTGCTACCCAACTAAGAACAAGTGATTTAGCCTCGATGCACAAGTCTTCATCAGTCTTAAAATAGTGCTTTATCTTCAAATGTATGATTGTTCCTTTCCCTCCATATAACACTGATAACACCAGCCGGTACTAATGAATCAAACCATGTTAGGCAAATATTGTTGGGATTTGGTATTGAGAAGAACAAGTTATGGTGTATTTTTATCATGGACAAATACGACAATGATTTTTCATGGTGGATACTGGAAAGACAAATGAACCCTACGGTGTTTGGTGGAAAGCAATTACACAATATTAAGTTAATTAGTAAGAATTCAAACCTCAATATTCACTCAAAGACTCAAATTTGCTTTTGGAATGACTGTTGGCACAACCACACATCCCTATCCATTTATTTTCTAAGTTTATGTAAGGTAGTTAGAAGCAAGAACATTATAATAACTAAAATGATAACATCTGAAGGTAGCTGGAAGTTTGATTTCAAGAGAGTTTTGACTGGACGTGAAGTGGATGATCTGGCTGTAATACTCCTGCGTATTGGTGACAATCTACCGCCACCGACATTAGAATTTATGTCAGATACTCGTAGATGGGCCATTCATAGCTCTGAAATCTTCACTGTAAAATCGACGTATTCACATCTTATTGCAGCTGATGGAGTTGACAACTTTCCACACCAGTTCATTTAGAAGAAACCTGCAATACCCCCAACAATATCCTTCCTTTTTTGGTGCTCAGTTCACAACAGACTCAACACCATAGCTATGTTGCAACGTAAAGGTATGCAAGTTGATAACCTATGCGTACTCTGTAGTAATGAAATTGAAACCCAAGACCATCTTCTATTCCACTATAAGATAGCGCACAAAATCTGGTCTGCAATCATTCCTGGCGAGCTTTGGGCATAGGCTATCCATGTAACTATCAACATGTTAGCTCATACATGGAACCACACTAATTTCTCACAATCAAGTAGAGGAGTATCTCCCACTCTAACCAATCTTGTTTTAGAGTTATTAACCCTGAGACCAGAAACAACCTCAGAGCATTTCAATGCAATAAACAGAAAATATAGCTCACCCCAATCATACTTGAGGAACAATATTGCATCATCCACATAATGAAGATGTGAAATACTTTGACCACCATCTTTTACAGAGAATCCACTGATGAGACCATTAACAGAGTGGGTCTCCTTGCTAACACCCCTAGAGCATCCAAAAGAGCCAAAAGTGGATCCATTAATGAGTATTGAGAAACAAGCAATATAGTAGCAAAAATTAACCCAATTACACCATTTTTCTCTAAAACCAAACTTTTATACAATCATTTGAAGGTATGACCATTTAATTATGTCGAAATCCTTCTCTAAATCAATCTGACAAATAATTCCATTTAATTTGTCTCACTCCTGAATTTTGAATCAACAAGCTCATTTGCGATAAGCATGATGTCATTGGTTTGTCTGCCTTCAAAACATGCAAACCAAGATTTTGAGATGACTTTAGGTATAAAGATTTGTAATGTGCTAGTAAACACTTTGGAAATAATCTTATACATACAAATAAGCAAGCTGATAGGTCTCAGATCTAAAACACTCTCAACATGAGAGTTGAATTCAGATATAATACCCATGATGTCTTCTTCGTGGATATGAACGGATCTAAGCGGATTAAGCTCCAGCATCACCTTCGTTTCTCTTCGTTTTCTGTTTTGCCTGGTTTTAATTTTAATTCTGATACATAATGAGTTGTTAAATCAGATAGTTTTGGGTTGCAATTTTTGGGTTTGGTATCATGGATTTGTTGCCGTTCTTGATGGATGGACTTGTGATCTTTCCTTGGGAAGAACTCAGATCACGTCATCAGTTTTGGTTTCCCTCTTTGAGCATCTCTTAGCAACCACTACAGATCTAGATCTGGCTCCAGGACCGGCAACGGCATCGGCATCGACATCTTCACCACCTGTTTTTTTTTCCCTGTTCTTGATGGTGGTCGGCTTTACTTTCATGTTGCTGTTGTGCTAGTTACCCAGATAACGGCTTGTCCGGCTGTGTTCTTGGTAATTATCCTAGTTATGTTATGTTAGTTAGTTGTATTAGTTTTGTTGTTAATTGCGGTTTGCGGCTGCCTGTCTATCATCAGCAAGTTTATCCGACAGATAATAGGTTTTGAAGCATCACCTCAAGATCTTGATGTATCATCTAGGAGGGTTAGTTGTTCGGTGATCAGTGCGTTATTGTACCCCCAATTTTGATTGCTACATTTCCGGCCGGTGGAAGAGTTCAGATGATTTTTCAGAAGAGCTTATTGTTCATACACCGTGGAATATGGTCAGCTTTGGTTTTGTTCCATCTCTCTTTTTGGAGGAGAGTTTTATCAGTTGGATAAAAAAAAGTTCACCCCGAGTTGTGGATCTAGTTTCATCGACCCAAACTCACCCTTGGTTTCGAAGGGCGTTAGTGTCACTGTTCGTTGGTCTGTTCACCGATTCTGGATTCTGGTTACGAGATTCGTTGACTACGAGATTCGGGTCCTGTTTGAAAATAGCTTACCGTCTTCTGTGTTTGTCGTGTTTCTTTTGTTCTCGTGTAATATTGGGTTTCTCCCTGTTTTCTTATTAAAAAAAAAAAAAGAAGTAGCAACTGTCATTTAGTCCATATATTAGTATTAATCTATCATTCTAATCCTATAGTCAACCAAGTCTTCCCGGTTAGTTTTTTTTTTTTAATTTGGCTTCCCGGTTAGACCTAATATTCCTATTTAGTCATAGGGTGAACGTAACCTCCTTATATCGACTTTTCAAAATCCCGTAATTACCCTTTATAAAAGACAAGTATATAATTAGGTGATTTTATAATAAATTTGTATTTTTCTAGATCTGGTTTTCAAGAGAGAGAAGAAGATAATGCAGCAGGAGAGTTTTAGGGTTCCTTTATAACCAATTTCGTTCCAAGATTCAAATGCATGAGAAGTTTTAATCATCTAGAGATTTTTCAAACTCCAAAATACGGATCAAGATCGGGTAAGTTTATTTATTTTATTTTATTTTTTGATTTTTCTTCTTTCTAATTAAGTTTTGGAATGTAGATCTTGTTTTTGTATGTATATCAAATGTATCTATGAATGTAGAACTTATTTTTGTATGTATATCCGATGTATCTATGAATATAGATTTTGTTTTTGTAGGTTTTTTGAATATAGATATGCTTTTTTATGTGTTTTGAATGTAGATCTGTGTTTTTTTAGTTCTTGTGAATAAAATAGAATTTGAATGTAGATCTATGTTTTTATTTCGGCTTCACTTTTGATTATGAACTTTTATATGGTTCACTTATGAACTGATTGTTTTTCATACATCTAATAAATATGTTTTTTAAGATGCATTGATTGTTTCTGGTGCATTTCTTAGGATGAGCTATTGTTTTATGTTTCACTTCCGAGAATGATATCCTTTTTCTAGTTCATTTTTTTGGATGAATTGTTTGTTTTTCATTCATTTAATATGTTTGCATTGATTGTTTCTGGTTCATTTCTTAGGATAACTCTTGTTTTATGTTTCACTTCTGAGAATGATATCGTTTATCTGGTTCATTTTTTTGGATGAACTGTTTGTTTTTTTTGCATTTAATATGTTTTGAAGAAGCATTGATTGTTTCTGGTTCATTTCTTAGGATGAGCTATTGTTTTATGTTTCAATTCTGAAAATGATATCCTTTTTATGGTTCATTTTTTTGGATGTACTGTTTGTTTTTCATACATTTAATATGTTTTTGAAGATGCATTGATTATTTCGGGTTCATTTCTTAGGATGAGCTCTTGTTTTATGTTTCACTTCTGAGAATGATATCCTTTTTTTGGTTCAATTCTTTGGATGAAGGGATTGTTTTTCACACATCTAATATGTTTTTGAAGATGCATTGACTGTTTCTGGTTCATTTTTTAGGATGAGCTCTTGTTTTATGTTTTCACTTCTGAGAATGATATCATTTTTCTGGTTCAATTCTTTGGATGAACTGATTGTTTTCTTCCCAGGTTTAATGTATAAATCGGATGAAGAATGCTTGGGAGAGGATGAGAAGACCCATGGTTTGCACAACATGTGGATAAAATGTTCATTATAGAAGAGCTACTTGTAAACATATAAAGAAATTGACTGATATTTTTTTTTCTAGTCATATAGAGGAAATTGACTGTTTTTTTTTTGTTAAAACACTTCATGTGAATTAGTGAACACGTTTGTAAACTTTATTGAGGAATATGAAATGTCAATATTCATGCTTTTTTTGCTTTTACGCTTTTTTATAGCGTTCATTTAGATATATGAGATTCATCCTTTGATATGAACCATTTTTTGCAACACTTCATGTGAATTAGTGAACGCCTTGTTAAAATTCATTGAGGAATATGAAATGTCAATATTCATGCTTCTTCTACTTGAATGCGAACGTAATAGATGAACTTAATGGAGTTCATTTTGACAAATGAAATTTCTAAAAAAAGGAATAACTAGGAAGACTTGTTTGACTACGGATGAAGACAGTAAGGATATTTTCAAACAATAATGGACTGACTAGGAAGACTTGTTTTACTAATAAGGATATTTTGGTAATCTGAATATTTTCAAAAAATAAAGGACTAACTAGGAAGAGTTGTTTGAGCTATAAACGGATGAAAATAAGACTAAACGATTTTTTCCAAAAAAAAAAAAAAGTCTTCCTTGAGAAAAGAGCAACTGTTTGTGAAGAAACGTAATTTCAAACGCGTCCAGCACTTTCTGACGGTATTAACAGTAATTTCAAACAACCGTCTAACGTATTCTAGTTTGATTCCATACACTGATGCACGCGGATAATTTTACTCGTCATTCAAACGCGTCTCCTGCAAACTCCAATCCCAAGATAAGTTGATGACTAGCTAATGTGCATTTCCATTAAAGGAAATCCTAATTTCAATATGGCTCATAAATATGCAACTTGCACATAAATAACTAATTAGGCGAATAATTAAGATGGTAAGCTTAACACATGGGGTTTCTTGTTGAAGTTATGGAATGTCAATGGTGTGTGTTCACATCACATGGAATGTCCTACCAGTGCCTGACATAATCAAGGAAATAACCACAACGTCACCTCCAGCAGTGTATTTAGGATTTTTTTTTAGTAAGCTTTAAGGGCAGATTACAATACATGGAGTCATACCCTATTCCCTATACCTTACCATCTGAGGACCAGTTAGAGGACAGTCTCTCCTGGAAGCACTTCTGTCCTTTTCTAAACAGTCGCTCATACATTCTTCTATATAACCTCACTAGGATTTCCGCATAAATCCATACCCCTTCTTGGCCTCTTCTTCCATCATTCAATATTCATAAGCTCTCTCTTTCTCTAGACCTTCTTCTTTGGTCCTTTTGGCAGTTCTCCAAAAAGTATTGTGCACACACTTGAATACCCAAATTGGCAAAGTTCAGACCATTGATATTTGTCGAGTCTTTCAATCAGTTATTCAATCTTTTTCAATTGCTGCTGATTTTGCAGCATGAGGAGTTATTTTACAATGGAAAACTATACTGGCATAAGTTTATTGGATCAAAAGCCCTTGATTGTCAATCAGCTAACCGAAGCTAAGGTGCTGCTGAAACAATTAGAGTATCATTTTGATGCTGCTGCTACTTCTACTACTGGCAAATTGTTATTTCCTAGAATTTTATCATCCTTTGAAAGCTCCCTTTCCATGTTGAAGTCAGAAACTGGCCACGGCGAATCTCAAATGAACGGATCGATGCCAACAGCTGCAAACCCAAATGATTCACCTCGTTCCATCTGCGGAAGTCCCCGTTCCAACTCTAATCTCATCGGAGAAAACTCCTCCAAAAAGAGGTATATACATGGATCCACCCATATATATGTTTGAATTTACATTTAAGAAGTGTTTGTGTGACGAATTTCATCTAACAAGCGATCTTTTTTGCCTGGAAATATAGAAAAGTACTGCCTACATGGACAGAACAAGCACGCGCTTGTGAACACACAGGACTTGAAGAGCCCGTCGAAGATGGTTACAGTTGGAGAAAATATGGACAGAAGGACATTTTTGGAGCCAAACATCCAAGGTGAGCAACCAAAGAAAATTTTATTTTCCATTTGAATCACACAGGTTAATACTTGGAAAATCTAGTCTCTAATTCGATGTTTTTGCTATTTCTCAGAGGTTATTACAGATGTACTCATAAAAATGCTCAAGGATGTCAGGCAACGAAGCAAATTCAACGTACAGATAAAGACACATCCATCTTTCGTGTCATGTATATAGGAAGACATACTTGTATTCAAGCTGCACATCTGCAACCAGGGCAACCACGAAAAATACCCGAACAACGCGATGTTAAACGAAGAAAAAAATCTTCTGAAACACTTATCAATTTTGAAACTGATAGCCATATTGAAACAAAGGACCTCGGTACGGCACAAGCAATACTAAAGTCGCCTTCATTCTCTTTTTCTCCAGCTTCAATACCCATTCTATGTACAGAGGAAGAGAGTAACAGCAACATTTTCTCTTCATTAGCTACTGATAATTACTTCGTGAGCAGTCCTATTCCATCTCCTACAACTTCAGGATCCAATTCCCTCGTTTCTCCTACTAGAGTGAACAATTTAGATGGTGGAACAAATTTCCAAACTTCAGAATACGATTTCTGTGAGTTCACTTCAGCATTACCTTCGGCATTGGATTCCCAAGCTCTTTATTTGGATTGGGACTGGGATTCTTTTGATGGTTTTTGTTTCTGATTTTTCATTTGATATCTAGTGTTCACAAGTTTTGTTTAATTAGCAGAATAACTGTGTAACATGAAAAAAGTTGATAAAATTGTCAGCATTTTGTTCCTACTGATCGATAAAAAAGAAAGAAAAAGGGATTGTATCATCAATAAAAGGTTTCTAATTAGTTTTCCGTCTAAATCCAAATGACCAAGAGATATACTCCTCACGCATCTATTTGCAAAGAAATGACCATCATACGTGCATATTCACTTACTAAACCAAAAACTTGTCTAGGCATGTTTTGATGTCATGCCTTCCCAGGCCATTATAGTCTCAATTAGTCCTTGGAAATTTTCCAGTGGTTTTGGTGCTTCCACAGAAAACCCTCCTCCAAATTATTATGCTAATAACAAAAGTCCGACAAGATCAAACTTATTCGATCTTCGGGTATCCCACATGCATACATGTCATGTCCAGCACGGTTGACATCCTAATTCTCCTGCTTATTGGTGGCCTGGCCTCTACGAAAAGATAAAGAAAGTATCACATAGTACTCTATACGGATATACCAAAACAATTGATAACAAAATGAAATTATTGATCATTCCAACTGCACCTGCATTAATAATCCGAGCCTTAATTAGAAAAACACAGACAACAAACTATTCGACTAATGACGTTCGAACAAACGGTTAATTAAAACTTTCCCATGTGTTATCTAGTTGTCTGGTGACTACGTGTTATCGATTTTCATCGATTATATAAGCTACGTGATGAGATCCCTTGTTATATTTACATCTTTTTCTAGTATTTGGTCAAGGGTTAATTCAAAGTATTTAATTCTACGCCCAACCCAAGCTATGTTATGAAATATGCCCGAGGCGCTCGCCTAGGCGTGAAAGGTCCACAAGTTGCTAGGGTGAGCACCTCGACTTTAATGCGCCCAAGGTGAGCATTGCGCCAGCCCATTACTCTTGGGTTAAGTTTTTTCTGGATCCATCAGGCGTCTAACAGGGGTGTATTGGATCAGGATTTATTTGGATATTTAACAGTCCTCAAAACTCCTAGGTATTCAATTAGGATATATGCAGAATCATTAAATATCCTAGGTATTCAATTAGGATATATACGGAATCATTAAATATCCTAGGTATTCAATTCATTTATGATTTTTCAGGATAATTGAGGGTCAAGATAAATTAGGATTCTTATGGATATTTGTAGGCAAAATGTGTGTATTATTATCTTATATCAATGTCAACCCAAACCACAAGAGTTATATGGATTCTTGTGGACATTTTTTTTTAATATTATTTTTTTTGGTTTATTTTGTTATCATGGTACGCCATGTTCACCATCGACCCACCACCACCAACCACCACTCACACTCCCAGCGGTACCCCACCCACTACCATTTCCAACCAGCACCACCATTGCCTCCACCATCCACCATTACCAACAATAACCGCCAACCACCACCACCACCACCACCATTTCCAACCAGCAACACCACCACCACCACCAACTACAACCATCACTACTATTTCCAACTAGCACCAGCACCACCTTCACCCACCAACACCATTAACAACAACCACCACCACCACCACCTTGAAAAACTCCACACACCAACTAGCACCACCACCCCATTACTACTAATCACCACCAATCACCGTCCACCAACACCACCACAATTTATGGACGGATTGTTTGGTTATCTACATTAATCCTAAATTTTATCCATTATAATCCAAAATTATATATCTATAAGTATCCAGGATTCTTCTAAAAAAATATTATAAATCCAATAGATTCATGTACACTGTTATCTATTTTTATCCATATAAATCCCGATCCAATACACCCCTGTAAGTCGCACTTAGGCGCTTGAGGTACAAGGCGACCGGCTTAGCGCCTTGCCTCGCCTCACGCCCCAAACAACATGGATCCCAAGTATATTCCAACCAACAAGATGACTACTTTGATAGAATACTTTATGTATTTCCATGTTCCTATTGCTGCATTTCATCCGTAGATGTCGCCATTGGTGATGTATAGAGATAATTTAGTTTAATCTAGATATTAAGTTAGAGTAATTATTAGTAGTTAATTAAGCATTTCGTCCTCTAGTATTTCAAAGATATTTTCTATTCTAGCTAGTTTTGTCTGTATCGCATGACGCATACGCGTATAACTCTACTCGTCATCAGACCAACGGGGGACTAATTACAGTATCACACATGCTAACTTCATTTTCAA